>JARQOD010004889.1:0-51632 GCA_033576555.1 Oophaga sylvatica
AGCCCAGGGGGGGTAAGGGCGATTTACTTTCGCAAAACATCAAAAAATCAACAAAAACAAAAACCCTACCGGGGGGGGGCAAAAAAAAAGAGTGATGGTTTTAAACAAAAGGCCCCCCAACGGTAACAGCACGACCAACCAAAACGGATTATGAGATTTAACCCAAGGGGAAAACCCAGTACGAAAATTGCGCAGATTATACAACCCAAAAATTTTAAAACTCCCCCTGATGATCGGTTTTCCCCTCATTAACCAGTAGAGAATGGGTTTATTTCAGCCAAAGGGGTAGAACTCCCCAGTAGGGGAATGTTTCCGTAGGGGTTAAGGGGAAAAACCCCAAAACGTTTAGCAAAATAAAAATCCTCGGTTTAAATAGTGCTCCAAATAACAAAAGCCTAAGAAAATGGGACAAGGATATCGGGGAACATTTAAATAAAAACTAGTCTGAACACTCCCAAGACAACTAGCGTGCAAAACCTTCCCCCTTAGGGAGACGAAATAGCATGAGAGGCATCACCAAAAAAACAAAACCCTTTTAAATTTTGCGCGTGCCCCAAAACCCCTATACACTATATTCAAAAGCAGGTTCCGCAAAAATTTTCCCATATCTTTCCGCCACGAAAAACGTCTGCAATTTAATCGTAATGAAAAGCCTTGGCCAAGGGAAAAGGGAACCCCACCATAACACCTTACATTCTACACCCCTTCCAAAAAAAGCTCCAAAAGCGTCGTCTTCCTTTTGGGGCGGCTCCCACCCCCGGAACTCTGACTATAACTCACTCCTCAACCCCCTGATTAAGCAAAAAATTTTTTTTAGCTTGATCAGTGACATTGGCTCATCATACAAAACCCCCCCAAAACCTAAAAAAAAGCACCCCTCACTAAAAACGGACCCCAGGTGCAGGGAAAAACCCCAAAACCCGGGGGTCGCCGGCAGGAAAGATGACAATTTGAAACCGCGCGTGCGTTCCGGGGTTAATTTAAGGGGAAAAAAAAATTTTTTCAGTTTTTTTTGAAATTCAGAAACTTAGCTGATCCCCCAAAAACAAATCTGGCAGGAAACCTAGGTTCCCCAAAAAAGGAACCCAGCAAATGGTAGCTACTCCGAACCTAGGGCCTATCCAACCGCCAACAACGTGCAAACTCCTTTTAGGAGAAAAAAAAAATCCCCCACACCCAGAATAAAGGGGAAAAAAAAAGAACAAACGAAAAAAAAAAAATCTTGACAACCTGAAATTTTTTTTTTCCCCCAATATTTTCCCTTCTTTGGGCCATAAAATTTTAGTTAGGCCCGGGATACGTTATGTTTTTGGGAGTGGGAAGCACAAAAAAGGGGAAAACACCAGGCAGTTAAACTATGAGATTGCGACCCTGATAACCCCCAAATAAGGTTGAGGGTTTCCCCGTTGGTCCTGACGCCCCGTCCCCCCGGAAATAACACCCCAAGGTAGAAGGGGAAAGTATCTCCCCCCGGGGCAGATCCCCCAAAAAATGAAAGCCCCCCAAACTTAATGGGGGTTGAAAGAAAAAAACTGACACAGAAGAAAATAGTATGAGCAAAAGTTGGGCCCAAACTTACTAAATAAAAAGGTGGAAGGGACTTTACAATCCAAAAAAACCCCCGAAAAGCACCACTCTACTAATTTCAAAAACCCTAGTACACGCCCTCACCCCAAAAAATTTTTTTGGGTACCAAAAAAAAAACAGAGCCACTGAAAAAACTGGAAAAAAACTGACAAACACAGGGGGAAAATGAACTGAGAGGCAAACCCCCAGGGGGACCCTGGGGGCCCCCCAGAAGTGCAGGCAAAAAGCAAAAATCAAGCACAAACAAAAAAAGAAGAAAATGCTTTCTGTTACGGGATTCAGACACGAAAAAGAGGACCAAGGAAACGGAATAAAGGGGGTTGAACCAGAACAATTTACACCGGAACCCGGGGGGAAAGGCGATTTATATAAGACCGTCAGAAACCCCTGATTCCCAACCTCACAATCTTACGGCGCCCAGTACCGTTTTTAACCCCAAGGGAGCTTCTGTCGAATATTTCCCCCTATTCCAAAACCGTGCTATCCGCACCCAGTTATCTGTGTCCCCGGGTTTTAAAACAAAAACATATCTATCTCTGTGTCTCTACACAGCGCTCGGGGTGAAAGGTTTTGCTCATACTCCCCTAGTCCCAACGCTATGTCTGCATTGGAAGTAACGAGCCGTTATCCCCCCTTTTGGGCCTCTTATAGGAGGCTCAGCCTGCCGGGACCCCGGGGCGAACGCATATTTCTTATTTATTTGGTGTTTCCACCACCCCCAACATAAAACTAGCCCAGGGTTGGCTAGAAAAATGGGGGACGACCAGGTCTACAGCGAACCCGTAGGAGGGTGGTTGGGGCTCTTGGACAACCTCGGGGATGTTACCGCCGCTTTTGGCCCTGCGTGGCTGCCCGTTTGTCCATGCCATTTCCCCCACATTACCCCACCCCCCTCCAAAATTTGTTGGTGCAGCAAAAAATGCGGGGATTCGTGAGTAGTCTCTTACAGCCGAGTTTTGGCTGCTTTTCCCCCCCGGATTGGCCAAGGGGGGTTTTGAATATCTCTCCAGGAAGCGTTGGAGGGGCCCACGCCGTGGGGAGCGTGCGCCCGTGGGTGCGGTGCTCCTTTTTCTGGGGCTCAAAAAGGTTTTTCGGGGCCCTGGGGCCCCCCACGATAGGGTCAATTGTGGCAAATTGGGGGGTTCGTCCTTGGTCAGTATTTGCTGTCCCAAATTTGGGGCTCGGGCCTCGGTGCGACGGCCAATAAAGTCCCCTTCCGTGTTTTGGAAAGGACGGGGGCCCCGGAAAGAGCCGGTACCGGGGAATTCCCCCACACTGAAACTTATCGCCATATTTCCCCCCATGAACCCCCGTTTCCAGGGGAGGTTGGGCGCCCAGTGTTGTAAGGGGTTCCGGTGGCCCCCACCCTTGCCAGACCCCTTGAATCTTTAGGTGGGGCCGACCCCCATGAGCCATGGGGTTTTTCTCAGGGGAACCTAAGTCCGGGCCGCCGAGACCCCGGGTTTTTAACATCTGCCAGCTTTTTGGCTTTCCAACAATGTCCCACGGTCGGGGAAAAGGGGCGCTTTTTTTTAACCCTGGGAGGTTTACTAAACCCGGCTTTTCCACCAAGTTGCCTTCAAATGAAATTTTAGGCCATCCATCCAACCCCCGGCTTTGCGTGGCTCTGAGCCGGGGGGAATTTCATGTCCTCTGCTTTTCTCTCCCCCCCGCAACCCAGGGATGCCGCCAAAAACCGGCTGTCGAGTAGTGAAAAAGGGTGACCTCCCCCCACAAATCACCCCCCATCCTCTCACTTTTTCTATGCCCCTTTTCCCCCAGGAGGTATTTCCTTTTTTTTCCCCTTTCCGAGGGAAAGACGGGTTTTTTTTGGGAAAAACCCTTGGGTCCGTCCCCCTCCCCCATATTGAGTGGTCCTTGGAGGGGACGCGTTGGGGATTCTTAGGCAGTTGTCAGGGGGTGCATTAGGGCACCCCCGAGATACCCCAAACCCCTTCTCCTCTCCCCTGTATTGGGGAATAGCAGAGGCGCGGGATCTTCCGCCTATGCCCCTAGATGTCCTATTTTTCTTTGCCGGGGAGACCTCCTCAGGGAAAGTCTATCCCCTCTTTCTTCCCTGAACGGGGGCCAGTCCCAGTTATTCAGGAGAATTTGGCAAGGGGGGTTATTAGGAAAACGGGTCACCAGTGCGGCGGGGGTTTTCTGTGCAGAAGAAGAACAGGAATTACCCCGGTATTGACTACAGGGTCTTAAACGCCATCACCGTTAAGAATAAGTCCCCGTTGCCCCTAACCTCTGACTCTTTGATAGGCTCCGGGAGCAAAGGTATTACTAAGCTAATCTACTGTGCCTAAACCGATTTGCATCCTGAAGGGGACGAGTGGAAGACAGCTTTTAATATCAGGGATGGGCATTATAATACCAGGTGATCCCTTTCCCAGGCTCTGTAATCCCCGCTGTTTTCCAAGACTTTGTCAATTACATCTCCGGAGATGCTCTCCACCTCTGTAGTAGTCTTACTGGATGATATTCCATCTTTTCTCAGATATTGACTCTCACCCGGAGGGATGTCAACAGAGTATTCCTCTTAGGGCAAACCCCTCTATGCCAAGCGGAGAAATGCGTTTTTTGAGCGGAGTCTTTACCTTTCCGGGCTAATCACTCCCCCAGGGATTGGCTATGGTCCTGCCAAACACAGGCTGTAATGGACGGAAAGAACCCCATTCTCTTAAAGCGGTGCAGCGCTTTATGGGTTCATTAATTATTATCGTCAGTTTCTTTCCCCCCATTTCTCGACTTTGGTAGCTCCCTTGGTAGCCATCACCAAGAAGGGAGCAAATCCCAAGTTGTGGCCTGAGGAGGTCTCCAAGGCGTTCTCTTCCATCAAGTCGCATTTTGCCAGTGCTCCCATATTACATCGCCCCGATGTTGATAAGCCGTTTATTTTAGAGGGGACGCCTCTTCTGTTGGTGCGAGCAGTCCTTTATCAAAAAGCTCAAGGTCGAAGCACCCTTCTTTTCTTTTCTAAAACCTTTACACAGCAGAGAGGAATTTTCCATCGGGGACAGGGGGGTTGCGGCTATGAAGTTGGCATTTTCTGAGTGGAGACATCTTCTGGAGGGGGCTCGTTTTCCCTTCCAAGTCTTCACTGACTACAAAAACTTGGTGTATCTGCAAACGGCCCAGCGCTAAATTCTCCCCCAGGCCAGATGGTCAATATTCTTCTCTCGGTCCACTTCACCCCTCCTTTTTCTCTCCGGTGAGAAGAAAAATTCGGGCCGATGCTCTCTCTCGCTCCTAGTGTCATCAGAGGAGGATGAGGAGCCTTGGCTTATTGTCCCCCGAAGAGAGCCTAGAACAAAAGCCCCCCGGTTTCGCTAGAGTCTTGCCTCCGGGAAAGACTTTTGTCCCCACTAATTTGCGACCGGAGGTACTCTCTTGGGCACACTCGTCCAGGGGGGTGGACATTTTGGGGCAAAGAGGACAACTGAGTTATTTGCGGGGACATACTGGGGCCACATATGGTCCTGACGTCGGGGAAATTTATTTCAGGGGTGTCTCCTGCCCAAGAACAAGAAACCCTCGAAAAACGGCCAGCTGGGTTACTTTTCCCTTTGCCGGTGGCAGACAGGCCCTGGAGATGGTCGGGACTTTGTGGTGGGCTTACCAAGTCTCAGGGTTCACCCATCAATTGGGTGACACCGACCATTTCCCTCCAAAATGGTGCACTTGGGCCGCTACCCGGTGTCCGCTGTCAAATGAATGTATACAATGTCAGTAAAACTATTAATACAGGAACAACACTCTAAAACAACAACTATATAGCAACATCAGCATGTAAGTATAGAATGATTTACCGACACTTTATCTGCGAACTCAGGGGTTAATCTTGAGGACTTATGAGCGAAACAGGAAAGGGTGGACCGGGATCTAACCTGACCCTAAACTGGGTCCTAACTAACCCTCACCTTGGAGGTACTGATAATGGGTTTAGAGGTCCAAGTCTCCGCCTAACCCTGTTCCTATCAGACCCTAAACCCTGTAATCAGTCCAAGAAGGGTCCACTACCACCAAAGGGATATGGGCTGATCTCAGCTAAATACACAGATTAGACATAAAAGAAAAACAGGATAACAAGCTTGCATACACACTCAAACACCAAAGGAACATAATGGTCTGGGAAATAAACTCTAACCAAGTTGAGCTTAGAACAAACTAAGGAGCTCACAACTAAAGTCTAAAAATTTCATTCTCTGTGGTCTGCATGAAGGTTTCCGGCAACTCCCCAAGCGACAACCAGAATTTAAAGGAAACCAATCAACAAAAAAATCAATTGCAGCCGGAGAAACTGCACCCGTCCCAGCACCCCCAGCACAGACAGAATTAACTCCCTAGCGCCAAACCAAAAAAAACAGCAGCTCAGCTGTGGGGAAGTCAAATTGCAACCGGACGATCTTCGTGGCAAGCACACTGACAGTACCCCCCCTCTACAGGGCCTCCGGACCCCCGGGCCCGGCCCGCCCGGTGATCTGTGGAAGGTCCGAACCAAAAAATCTGCGTTAAAAATCAGACGCAGGGCCCACGTCCTCTCCCCTGGACCATACCCTTCCAAAGCCCAAGTACTGAAGGGACCCGCGATTCGACGTGAGTCAAAAGATCTTTGAACTTGAAATTCCAAGTTACCCATTGACCAACAAGGAGGAGGAGGTAGAGGTGAGGTATGACTGGGGCCACATACCTTTAAGTAATACTTGTGGAACACATTATAATTTTAAAAGTAGGAGGGAGTCCGACGAAATGCCAAGGTTTAAATTATGGAACTGATCCGTACGGCCCGAGAATCTGGGACCCTTTCCCGGAGGGCACTTTAAGTTTTATATTCCTGTAGAAAAACCAAACCAGATCGTTCACATTCAATCTGGCCAAACCTCCTCCTATCAGCCAAACGTTTGTAACGGTTCCCCATCGCACTCAGATTATTAATACACCTCTCCACACAGAACAAGTGACGACGAAAACCTCCTCCTCAGGAACCCCAGAAGGGCCCCCCCATTGAAAGTACAAAACTGGGGATGGAAACCATATGCCCCAAAAAACGGGGACTTACCAGTGGACCTCGCTCCGCCGTTTGTTAAGAGCGAACTCTGCCAGAGGCAAGAAAGTAGACCAGTCCTCTTAGTTCTCTGAGACAAAAAAACACCAGAGATATGTCTCTAAGCTCTGATCAACGCTCTGTCTGACCATTGGTCTGCGGATGAAAAGCCGAGGAAAAATGACAATTGCATCCCCCGACGTAAACAAAATCCCTCCAAATTTGGACACAAACTGAGACCCCCTATCTGACACCACATCAGAAGGCAACCCATGAAGTCTAACGATCTCCCTAATGAACACCTGCGCCAGAGTTTTAGCATTAGGGAGTGCAGGAAGAGCAACGAAATGTGCCATCTTACTGAACCTGTCAACAACCACCAGTATGACGTTTTCCCTGACGACGGAGGAAGGTCCGAAATGAAGTCCATAGATAAATGAGTCCATGGACGCTCCCGGAAGTTTCAAGGGTAAAAGGGTCCCAGACGGACGGGTATGGGGGTTTTAGACGAGCACAACACCCCACTGACGCGACAAAAGTTATAACATCTTATTAGCATTAGGCCACCAAAACCGGCGAGAAAGGAGATCTAAAGTAGCCTTAAGGGTATGCCACACTAAACAATATCGCTACGGGATCGCTAAAAAACGTCACTATTTAGCGATCCCGTTAGCGATATTGTTCAGTGCGGCAGCTTCCAGCGACGAGCTTCCTGCTGTGATCTCGCTCGTCGCTGGAATCGTTCGGACCCTATTTTCTCGTCGGCGCTCCCGCTGGGTAAGTATATATCGCTAGTGTGGCACCTTTTTTTTAGCGATTTAGCGGTACTTTTGTCCCCGCTAAAGTCGTTAAGAGATCGCTAACGGCGATAGCGTCGTTAACTATATCGCAAATGTGGCCGCATTTAGCGATATAGAAACAAACCCCTTTAGCGATCTCATTAGTATCAACGCTAACGAGATCGCTAGCGGGATAGCTTAGTGTGGCAGTACCTTAACTCCCTGGATGTCCTGCTAGAGCAAAATTTATGATGTGCCTCAATAACCTTTTGTCTCACAGATTTGGGACAAACAGTCTCCCTGGAGGTCCTGCAGGGGCGTCCCCCTGAGCCTCTAACACCTCCTCCCTCAAGCTCAGAAAATACACCCACACTACCACCCCCTCCTGAAGGATAGGACTCGGGTCATCCGTTTTCCCGGCCCCTGGGAAACTGCGAGACAAGGCATCAGCCTTTACATTCTTAGACCCCGGGCGATAAGTGACGACAAAATTAAACTGGTAAAAAAACAACGACCATCGAGCTTGTCTGGAATTCAGACGCTTAGCGGATTCCAAATACAACAGGTTCTTGTGATCAGTTAATAACGTAACCGGGTGGACTGCCCCCTCCAAAAAGTGACGCCATTCTTCAAAAGCTAACTTAATGGCCAAAAGTTCCCTATTGCCGATATCATAATTCCTTTCGGCGGACGACAATTTTTAGAAAGAAAGCCACGGATGCCATTTACCAGGGGACGGACCCTGGGACAATATAGCACCCACCCCTACGTCAACGCTTCCACCTCCACAATGAACGGCTGAGATGCATCTGGTTGGATGAGAACGGGTGCCGAAGCAAAACATTTCTTCAAAGAGGAAAAGGCTTGGCAAGCTTTGTCCGACCATTTAGAAAAATCCGTCCCTTTTCTTGTCATGTCATGAGAGGTTTGATGACAGATGGAAATTACAAATAAATTTCCGGTAGTAGTTAGCAAACCCCAAAAAACGCTGCAGAGCCTTAAGATCCCCTGGCTGATCCCATTCAAGCACTGCTCTCACCTTTTCAGGGTCCATACGGAAACCGGGGCTGACACCAAAAAACCCAAAAACTGAAGTCCCTGTTACGGCAAATACACACTTCTCCAGTTTGGCGTATAGTTTATTGTCTCGCAAGATCTGCAACACCTGTCTCACATCTCCTGATGAGACACAAGATCTGGCGAGTAAATTAAAATGTCGTCCAAATAAACAACCACAAACACCCCCACAAGGTGACGAAAATGTCATTAACAAAATGTTGGAATACTGCTGGTGCAGTATCCTAATCAGATTATAGCCCCCCTGAGATCCAATTTAAAAACCATTTGGCGCCAAAAAATTTGATTGAAGAGATCAGGAATAAAGGGAGTGGATACGGATCTCGAACGTAATCCGATTAAGTTGCGGAAATCCAAGCAAGGGCGTAGGCCTCCATTTTCTTCTTCACAAAGAAGAACCCCGCAGCTACTGGGGAAGATGAAGGTCTAATATGCCCTTTGGCCAGACTTTCAGAAATATAATCTTTCATAGCCTGCCTCTCAGGACCAGAAAGATTATACAACCTAGCTTTAGGCCAACTTAGCATCAGGAAGGAGATTAATAGAGCAGTCATACACCGATGAGGAGGCAACTCCTGACACCCCTCCTCAGAGAAAACATCCCCAAAATCCTCCAAAAAAGGAGGCAATGTACTAGGCACGACCGCACTGATGACTGTGTTCATGCAGTTGCTTTTGCAAAACTCCCCCCCATTGGCTTATTTCTCTGGACTGCCAATTAATCACAGGTTATGTTTAACCAACCAAGGAAGTCCCAACACAATGGGAGTAGGTAGACCCTCCAACACCATAACAAGATAATTGTTCCCTATGTATTGCCCCTACCCGAAGGTCAATGTTATGAACCTCATGAACAAAGCTACCTTGGCCGAGAGGCCTGGCGCAATGGAGAATATAGGGATCGGTTTGACCAATACACTCAGATGCATACCTTGAGCTGAGCAAACTGAGCGTCAACCAGATTAGCCCCAGAACCACTATCAAGAAGAACAGACAATCTCTCCACTCTCGTACCAACTACCACCTCCACTGGTACAAGGAACTGAGAAGAACTGGCGGATGAAATACATACTCCCAGGTTGTCGTCCACCACACAACCTGGGATTAACAGTTTTCCCCGGCGACTTTTTGGCTCAACAAGGCACGGGATGGACATTCTCCAACAAAATGTCCCTCTTTCCGCAAGAAAAAACATCTTTTAGTCCTGCGGCGTACCGCCAATCCCCTCCTACGAAATGATGTCCCTCCCAACTGCATAGGCTCATCCGAACAGACAAGGGGAACCTCAACATAAGGGACTTTAGTGGTAGATGGAGAAACAACAGGAGTGGGGTTACCTCACCCCTCTCCCGAAGCCGTCTATCTTACGGATAGCTAAGGCCATAGCAGCTCCAGAGAAGGAGGAGACTCATACTGAGCCAAAACGTCTTTTAAAAAAGAAAGCCCATGACAAAACTGGCTCCTAAGAGCTGGGTCATTCCACTGAGTATCTGTGGCCATCTACGAAACTCAGAAGCAAATTCCTCTGCAGGACGATCTCCCTGCTGTATCTTACGTAATTTTGTCTCAGCAAGAGAGACCCGATCTGGGTCATCATATACCAATCCAGGGCAGTAAAAAAATTGATCTACAGACAGTAGAGCCAGGGATCCCAGAGGAAGGGAAAATGCCAGGATTGAGGGTCCCCTTGCAGAAGTGAGATAACAATTCCCACTCTCTGCTCCTCACTCCCTGATGATCGAGGCCGAAGCCGAAAATACAATTTACATGCCTCCCGAAGGTGAAAAATTTGTCTCGCCCACCAGTGAACCTGTCGGGAGAGCTACTTTAGGTTCAACTCTGGTTTGCTCCAGGGGAGACAAAACTTTGACTTAATGTCCGTCAGCTCCATGGATAATCCCTGCAACTGCAGAGCCAGCTGGGCTACTGGATCAATGGTAACTGGAGATAATTTTTATGGCCAGTGAAAATGTCACGCTGTCTAATGATATGTATACAATGTCAGTAAACTATTAATACAGGAACAACACTCTATACAACAACTAGTATAGCAACATCAGCATTGTAAGTATAGAATAGATTTACCTGACACGAATCTGCTGAACTCAGGGTTAATCTTGAGGACTTGATGAGCTGAAACAGGAAAGAGGTGGGACCGGATCTAACCTGACCCTAAACTGGGGTCCTAACTAATCCCTCACCTTGGAGGTACTGAAATGGTTCAGAGGTCCAAGTCTCCAGCCTAACCTGTCTCCTATCAGACCCTGAACCCTGTAATCAGTCCTAAGAAGGATCCTGACTACCACCAAAGGATATGGGCTGATCTCAGCTAAATTACACAGATTAGACATATAAGACAGACAGGATAACACTCGCTGCATACACACTCAAACACCAAAGGAACATAAATGGTCTGGGAAATAAACTCTAACCAAGTTGAGCTTAGAACAACTAAGGAGCTCACAACTAAAGTCTATACAGTTTCATTCCTATCTGTGGTCTGCATGAAGGTTTCACTGGCAACTCCCCAAGCAGACAACCAGGAATTTAAAGGAAACCAATCAACAAATAATCAATTGCAGCCGGAGAAACTGCACCCAGTCCCAGCACCGAGCACAGACAGAATTAACTCCCTAGCTGCCAAACACAAAGAAACAGCAGCTCAGCTGTGAGAAGTCAAAATGTGCAACCGCGACGATCTTCGTGGCAATGCACACATGACACACGGTTTACCTTCTGCACGGGCCTTGGTAGCATTATTTATTAGACACATCTTCCGTCTGCACGGTAAGCCAGACAAGATTGTCAGCGATCGAGGTCCCAATTTGCGTCTCGGTTCTGGAGAGAGCTGTGTCGTCTACTCTGCATTGAGTTAAACCTCTCCTCCGCATATCATCCCGAGATGAATGGGTTGGTAGAGAGGGCAAACCAGACCTTGGTCACACACTTACGACATTTTGTCTCTGCCAGGCAGATGACTGGGCATCCTTGCTCCCTTGGGCGGAGTTCGTGCTAAACAATGCTCTGGCTGACTCCACTGGACAGACCCCATTCCTTTTAAATTACGGTCAGCATCCCGAGTACTTGTGCCCATGCCCGTGGCTTCCGCCGACTCCAGGGTGGCAAACTGGGCTGTGGAGGCACGGGACATTTGGGACCACACCCAGGATGCCATTCAGGCTTCCAAGGAGAGGATGAGGTCTTCTGCCGATGCCCATCGGCATCCCGCTCCGACATTTGCTCCTGGCTACCTAGTGTGGCTCTCCGCCAGAAACATCAGGCTGCAGGTGGAGTCCACTAAGTTGGCACCCCGCTATTTGGGTCCCTTCAAGGTCCTCGAGCAGGTGAACCCTGTGGTTTACCGTTTAGCCCTTCCGCCTCGCCTTGGTATCTCCGACACCTTCAATGTGTCCCTCTTAAAACCTGTGGTCATCTCCCGGTTGCCTGAGTCATCTGCCGGGACGTTGGGTTCGTCTACGGACGATCACGAGGTGAAAGCCATTGTAGGGTGCATGGTGGTATGGGGCAAAAAAATTTTTTGGGTGGATTGGATTTGAACGTAGCGAGGCCCAAAGAAGGGGGGCCCTATGAGGGGGGCAATGTTCGGGGTCGAGATCCTGCTTCTGCACAAGGGAAATCTCGAACCATCCCACTGCGGTCTCCCATCCGTCTCCGGCCGCAGTGGACTCTGCTCAGCAGAGACGTCGGTCCCAGTGTCTCGCTCAGTCTAATACTGTGCAGAGGATTACTGCTGCCTCTCCAGGTTCTCCTATTGTAGCCAGTACTGGTCAGCGGCGATCAGACGTCTTTGGGACTAAGTCCTGCGTTTCCCCTTCTGAGCATGCCCAGGGTGAGATCTCTCACTGGAGATCAGGGGTCACATGCTCCGGTACTGCAGCAACTCCCATTGGTCCACCAGGAAGGTCCTGAAACTGCTTGTGTGCTGGAACAGTTTCTCATTGGTCCTTTTCTGGAAGGTCTTGTAGTTGCTGCTATAAAAGGGTTGCATGGCCGCACGGCCATGCGCTAGTATCAATTCTGTTACGTGCTTTGCGCCAGTGTGATCATGCACGCATGCGGTTAGGGCTCGGCTGAAATAAGCCCCTAGAATACCGGCACCTCCGGTGAGGAGTTTTGTATGCACGTGTTCAGGGCTTGGCTGAATTAGCCTCTAGAATACTGGCTACTCTGGTGAAGAGTTGGTTGTTTGCGTTACTGACTGCATGACCACAGACTGCTATTCGCACCGCAGTTATCTGTGTACCCCTGTGGTGTTAACAGGACACAGTCTCTATCTCTGTGTCTCTACCACAGCGACTGGTGTAACAGAATTCGCTCATACTGCCATATAGTGCCACAACATCTATGTCTGCGACTCTATGAAGTAATAGAGCTCGCTTATACCGCCATAATGTGCCATCTTACTAGCAGCAGGCTCAGCCTGCACGTTGGACCCCGGGCTGCGAACGCACCTATTATCTATATTTATTTGGTGCGTTCCGCCAGCCCTAATGCACCACTTATCAATGCGACATCTGCCCCGAAAAACCTGGCCTGTGTATGAAGGATTGCTTCAAATTTTACTACACCTTCATGCACTACTAATTTACTTTACAGGAAACAGTAGAATAGGTCCAAAAAGGGGGCACATCTAGATAAGTTCCTTGAGGGTGTAGTTTTGTCATGTGTGCATTGCCACGAAGATCGTCGCGGTTGCACATTTTGACTTCTCACAGCTGATCTGCTGTTTCTTTGTGTTTGGCAGCTAGGGAGTTAATTCTGTCTGTGCTCGGTGCTGGGACTGGGTGCAGTTTCTCCCGGCTGCAATTGATTATTTGTTGATTGGTTTCCTTTAAATTCCTGGTTGTCTGCTTGGGGAGTTGCCAGTGAAACCTTCATGCAGACCACAGATAGGAATGAATCTGTATAGACTTTAGTTGTGAGCTCCTTAGTTGTTCTAAGCTCAACTTGGTTAGAGTTTATTTCCCAGACCATTTATGTTCCTTTGGTGTTTGAGTGTGTATGCAAGCGAGTGTTATCCTGTCTGTCTTATATGTCTAATCTGTGTATTTAGCTGAGATCAGCCCATATCCCTTTGGTGGTAGTCAGGATCCTTCTTAGGACTGATTACAGGGTTCAGGGTCTGATAGGAGACAGGGTTAGGTTGGAGACTTGGACCTCTGAACCATTATCAGTACCTCCAAGGTGAGGGATTAGTTAGGACCCCAGTTTAGGGTCAGGTTAGATCCCGGTCCACCTCTTTCCTGTTTCAGCTCTTCAAGTCCTCAAGATTAACCCTGAGTTCAGCAGATATCGTGTCAGGTAAATCTATTTATACTTACATGCTGATGTTGCTATACTAGTTGTTGTATAGAGTGTTGTTCCTGTATTAATAGTTTACTGACATTGTATACATATCATTAGACAGCGTGACATTTTCACTGGCCATAAAAATTATCTCCAGTTACCATGGATCCAGTAGCCCAGCTGGCTCTGCAGTTGCAGGGATTATCCATGGAGCTGACGGACATTAAGTCCAAAGTTTTGTCTCCCCTGGAGCAAACCAGAGTTGAACCTAAAGTAGCTCTCCCGGACAGGTTCACTGGTGGGCGAGACAAATTTTTCACCTTCCGGGAGGCATGTAAATTGTATTTACGGCTTCGGCCTCGATCATCAGGGAGTGATGAGCAGAGAGTGGGAATTGTTATCTCACTTCTGCAAGGGGACCCTCAATCCTGGGCATTTTCCCTTCCTCCGGGATCCCCGGCTCTACTGTCTGTAGATCAATTTTTTACTGCCCTGGGATTGGTATATGATGACCCAGATCGGGTCTCTCTTGCTGAGACAAAATTACGTAAGATACAGCAGGGAGATCGTCCTGCAGAGGAATTTGCTTCTGAGTTTCGTAGATGGGCCACAGATACTCAGTGGAATGACCCAGCTCTTAGGAGCCAGTTTTGTCATGGGCTTTCTGATAAATTAAAAGACGTTTTGGCTCAGTATGAGTCTCCTCATTCACTGGAGGCTGCTATGGCCTTAGCTATCCGTACTGATAGACGGCTTTGGGAGAGGGGTGAGGTAACCCCACTCCCTGTTGTTTCTCCACCTACCACTAAAGTCCCTTATGTTGAGGTTCCCCTTGTCTGTTCGGATGAGCCTATGCAGTTGGGAGGGACATCATTTCGTAGGAGGGGATTGGCGGTACGCCGCAGGACTAGAAGATGTTTTTTCTGCGGGAAAGAGGGACATTTTGTTGGAGAATGTCCATCCCGTGCCTTGTTGAGCCAAAAGTCGCCGGAAAACTGTTAATCCCAGGTTGTGTGGTGGACGACAACCTGGGAGTATGTATTTCATCCGCCAGTTCTTCTCAGTTCCTTGTACCAGTGGAGGTGGTGGTTGGTACGAGAGTGGAGAGATTGTCTGTTCTTCTTGATAGTGGTTCCGGGGCTAATCTGGTTGTCGCTCAGTTTGCTCAGGCTCAAGGTATGCATCTGAGTGTATTGGTCAAACCGATCCCTATATTCTCAATTGACGCCAGGCCTCTCGGCCAAGGTAGCTTTGTTCATGAGGTTCATAACATTGACCTTCGGGTAGGGGCAATACATAGGGAACAATTATCTTGTTATGTGTTGGAGGGTCTACCTACTCCCATTGTGTTGGGACTTCCTTGGTTGGTTAAACATAACCCTGTGATTAATTGGCAGTCCAGAGAAATAAGCCAATGGGGTGAGTTTTGCAAAAGCAACTGCATGAACACAGTCATCAGTGCGGTCGTGCCTAGTACATTGCCTCCTTTTTTGGAGGATTTTGGGGATGTTTTCTCTGAGGAGGGGTGTCAGGAGTTGCCTCCTCATCGCGTGTATGACTGCTCTATTAATCTCCTTCCTGATGCTAAGTTGCCTAAAGCTAGGTTGTATAATCTTTCTGGTCCTGAGAGGCAGGCTATGAAGGATTATATTTCTGAAAGTCTGGCCAAAGGGCATATTAGACCTTCATCTTCCCCAGTAGCCGCGGGGTTCTTCTTTGTGAAGAAGAAAGATGGAGGCCTACGCCCTTGCTTGGATTTCCGCGAACTTAATCGGATTACTGTTCGAGATCCGTATCCACTCCCTCTTATTCCTGATCTCTTCAATCAAATTGTTGGCGCCAAATGGTTCTCTAAATTGGATCTCAGGGGGGCGTATAATCTGATTAGGATAAAAGAGGGGGATGAGTGGAAAACGGCATTTAACACGCCGGAGGGACATTATGAGAACCTTGTCATGCCTTTTGGTCTGACTACTGCACCAGCAGTATTCCAACATTTTGTTAATGACATTTTTCGTCACCTTGTGGGGCTGTTTGTGGTTGTATATTTGGACGACATTTTAATTTACTCGCCAGATCTTGTGTCTCATCAGGAGCATGTGAGACAGGTGTTGCAGATCTTGCGAGACAATAAACTATACGGCAAACTGGAGAAGTGTGTATTTGCCGTACAGGAACTTCAGTTTTTGGGTTTTTTGGTGTCAGCCTCCGGTTTCCGTATGGACCCTGAAAAGGTGAGAGCAGTGCTTGAATGGGATCAGCCAGGGGATCTTAAGGCTCTGCAGCGTTTTTTGGGGTTTGCTAACTACTACCGGAAATTTATTTGTAATTTCTCATCTGTCGTCAAACCTCTCACTGACATGACAAGAAAAGGGACGGATTTTTCTAAATGGTCGGACAAGGCTTGCCAAGCCTTTTCCTCTTTGAAGAAATGTTTTGCTTCGGCACCCGTTCTCATCCAGCCAGATGCATCTCAGCCGTTCATTGTGGAGGTGGATGCGTCTGACGTAGGGGTGGGTGCTATATTGTCCCAGGGTCCGTCCCCTGGTAAATGGCATCCGTGCGCTTTCTTTTCTAAGAAATTGTCGTCCGCCGAAAGGAATTATGATATCGGCAATAGGGAACTTTTGGCCATTAAGTTAGCTTTTGAAGAATGGCGTCACTTTTTGGAGGGGGCAGTCCACCCGGTTACCGTTATTACTGATCACAAGAACCTGTTGTATTTGGAATCCGCTAAGCGTCTGAATTCCAGACAAGCTCGATGGTTGTTGTTTTTTACCAGGTTTAATTTTGTCGTCACTTATCGCCCGGGGTCTAAGAATGTAAAGGCTGATGCCTTGTCTCGCAGTTTCCCAGGGGCCGGGAAAACGGATGACCCGAGTCCTATCCTTCAGGAGGGGGTGGTAGTGTCGGCTGTATTTTCTGAGCTTGAGGAGGAGGTGTTAGAGGCTCAGGGGGACGCCCCTGCAGGACCTCCAGGGAGACTGTTTGTCCCAAATCTGTTGAGACAAAAGGTTATTGAGGCACATCATAATTCTGCTCTAGCAGGACATCCAGGGAGTAAGGCCTCTTTCACACATCCGGCGGGCGCCTAAACGGCGCCCCCGGCATTTTACCGCAGCGCCGCATGTGAAAAGCTTTCACACTTCCGGCGCCCAAAATGTGTTTTTTTGCCGGATGGTTTCTGATGCTTGGAGAGATAAGAAACCATCCGGCAAAAAAAAAAAACGTTACATGCAGCGTTTTTTCCGGACGCCGCAATGTACATTTGCGCCGCATCCGGACAAAACCGCATGCAACGCATTGACATGCGGCGCCATGCGGCGCTAATGCATGTCAATGCGAAAAAAGCCGCATGCGGCGCATCAGATTTTCAGATGCGGCGCTGCGGGAAAATGCCGGGGGCGCCACAAGGGGAAAAACGGATGTGTGAAACTAGCCTTAGGCTACTTTAGATCTCCTTTCTCGCCGGTTTTGGTGGCTTAATGCTAATAAAGATGTTATAACTTTTTTCGCGTCATGTGGGGTGTGTGCTCGCTCTAAAACCCCTCATACCCGTCCGTCTGGGACCCTTTTACCCTTGAAACTTCCGGAGTGTCCATGGACTCATTTATCTATGGACTTCATTACGGACCTTCCTCCGTCGTCAGGGAATACTGTCATACTGGTGGTTGTTGACAGGTTCAGTAAGATGGCACATTTCGTTGCTCTTCCTGCACTCCCTAATGCTAAAACTCTGGCGCAGGTGTTCATTAGGGAGATCGTTAGACTTCATGGGTTGCCTTCTGATGTGGTGTCAGATAGGGGGTCTCAGTTTGTGTCCAAATTTTGGAGGGCATTTTGTTTACGTCGGGGGATGCAATTGTCATTTTCCTCGGCTTTTCATCCGCAGACCAATGGTCAGACAGAGCGTCTGAATCAGAGCTTAGAGACATATCTCCGGTGTTTTGTTTCAGAGAACCAAGAGGACTGGTCTTCTTTCTTGCCTCTGGCAGAGTTCGCTCTTAACAACAGGCGGAGCGAGTCCACTGGTAAGTCCCCGTTTTTTGGGGCATATGGTTTCCATCCCCAGTTTTGTACTTTCAATGGGGGGGGCCCTTCTGGGGTTCCTGAGGAGGAGCGTTTCTCGTCGTCACTTGCTTCTGTGTGGAGAGGTGTATTGAATAATCTGAGTGCGATGGGGAACCGTTACAAACGTATGGCTGATAGGAGGAGAGTTTCTGGTCCAGATCTGAATGTGAACGATCTGGTATGGTTGTCTACCAGGAATATAAAACTTAAGGTGCCCTCCTGGAAACTGGGTCCCAGATTCATCGGGCCGTACAGGATCAGTTCCATAATTAATCCTGTGGCATTTCGTCTGGACCTCCCTCCTACGTTTAAAATTCATAATGTGTTCCACAAGTCATTACTTAAAAGGTATGTGGCACCAGTCATACCGTCACCTCTACCTCCTCCTCCTGTGTTGGTCAATGGTAACTTGGAATTTCAAGTATCAAAGATCATTGACTCACGTCTGAATCGCCGGTCCCTTCAGTACTTGGTGCATTGGAAGGGGTATGGTCCAGAGGAGAGGACGTGGGTCCCTGCGTCTGATGTTAACGCAGATCGTTTGGTTCGGACCTTCCACAGAACTCACCCGGGCAGGCCTGGCCCTGAGGGTCCGGAGGCCCTCGTAGAAGGGGGGGTACTGTCATGTGTGCATTGCCACGAAGATCGTCGCGGTTGCACATTTTGACTTCTCACAGCTGATCTGCTGTTTCTTTGTGTTTGGCAGCTAGGGAGTTAATTCTGTCTGTGCTCGGTGCTGGGACTGGGTGTAGTTTCTCCCGGCTGCAATTGATTATTTGTTGATTATTTCCTTTAAATTCCTGGTTGTCTGCTTGGGGAGTTGCCAGTGAAACCTTCATGCAGACCACAGATAGGAATGAATCTGTATAGACTTTAGTTGTGAGCTCCTTAGTTGTTCTAAGCTCAACTTGGTTAGAGTTTATTTCCCAGACCATTTATGTTCCTCTGGTGTTTGAGTGTGTATGCAAGCGAGTGTTATCCTGTCTGTCTTATATGTCTAATCTGTGTATTTAGCTGAGATCAGCCCATATCCCTTTGGTGGTAGTCAGGATCCTTCTTAGGACTGATTACAGGGTTCAGGGTCTGATAGGAGACAGGGTTAGGTTGGAGACTTGGACCTCTGAACCATTATCAGTACCTCCAAGGTGAGGGATTAGTTAGGACCCCAGTTTAGGGTCAGGTTAGATCCCGGTCCACCTCTTTCCTGTTTCAGCTCTTCAAGTCCTCAAGATTAACCCTGAGTTCAGCAGATATCGTGTCAGGTAAATCTATTCTATACTTACATGCTGATGTTGCTATACTAGTTGTTGTATAGAGTGTTGTTCCTGTATTAATAGTTTACTGACATTGTATACATATCATTAGACAGCGTGACAAGTTTCCAAAATAATGTCACTTGTGTTTTTTTTTTTTACTGTGTAGGCACATCAGGGGCTCTGCAAATGGAACATGATGCCGCAGACCATTCCATCAAAGTCTGCATTCCAAAACATCACTACTTCCCTTTCGAGCTTGATGTGTGCCCAAACAGTAGTTTTCTCCCACATGTAGGGTACCAGCATACTCAGGACAATCTTTTTGTACCATCAGTAATCAATGATATGGGTTTTCAGTGGTTGTCCCATTCTCTCCATGGACAAGATGGTATGCGCTCCCACATAATTTTTCCACCTTGTTCATTTGTGAGGGATTGACAACGTTATACTGTTACTCTATATTTTCTTTTTTGAGATTTCCTAGTTAGTTTTTTTTCACTCACCATTATATCCCTTATGGCATAGAGCATATAGTGGCATTCTGCTCTCTCCCTTTACATTGGGCAATTATATTATTGGATTTCATCATATCCCCATTGGGATACAGGTTTCCTGCCCTTTTTCCCTTATATATTTCTTAGCATAATGCACTTTATAATATATTTTCTTGATAATTATATAATGCTATATGCACCATTATGCTTTTTGACACAAATGTTACACTATAAAAATATCTGCAAGGTAATGATTTCACCTGCATTTCACATTATATGGATACCTTGTCTCATGCCCTCAATGGGACAAGGAAACATGGCGATATCCATTAAGATGGTGCAGGTATGTACATGCGCACTCAACCCAAAATCTCCGCATTGATAAAGGCCTCTTCTTACTGCTGGCACTTAGGATGTTATGGAGACATTCTCTCCTCTGACATGCGCCAGAGATGAATGCCAGAATCGATGCACCTGGGACATGGGGGCGGCTTCGCATGCGCTGTGGTTACTGGCCCATAAGTGAGTAATTGTATCTATATGAGGATGGCAGGAGGGGATAGTTGACACACTCCCCTTGAGAAACCACGTGAGTGAAATGCGCATGGGGGCGTTTGCGGCGGTTTTTGTGACCTGGCATTTCATACCATGGCTAAGCATTGAGCTTTTAACATTGTCATTTGGATGACCCAATTGGTCTATCCTTGCAATACACTAGAGATACATTCTTGAAATGTTCACTGGAAATTATATTGTTTTTTTGATGATCTGCACTTTGGTCTGATGTGGCACCATTGCTTTATATTACATTCTTGACTCACCACCGCCGCATCTTTCTATACTTGACACATCCTCTTTGTTATAAACCTCACTTATAGCAATGTCTTAAAGCTCAGCGGAACAGCAAAAGTATGAGTCAAACTCTAAGGTATACGTTAAACTTGGACAAGCACTGTAGCACCAATTATAGGTTATAATGAGAAAATCTAAGGCACAAATACATTTTCTGGTATACAATTAAATATGCCATAGGCGATGGAAGTATCCTGCGCTTTTTGATACATTATAAGCCACAATGGAGAATGAAATGTTGGTTTGATGTCGCCGCATTTTATGGTCACTCTGACTCCTTCTTCAGGACAAACACAATTGGTTTTGGATTTATTTCCAATACTCCGTGATCCAGGACCTTCTGTGCTCCTGCTAATGGGATCGTTACTCCAGACGCTCCAATTTGTAAACTGTTAAGGTACTGCCACACTAAACGCTCCCGCTAACATTCACGATAACGACGCATATTAATGCAATCGTTTTTGTGATCATTTTAATGTCGCTAGTAGCTGCCACACTTAGCGATCTCGTTAACGACGCATAAGCGGTTAGCGATCTCCTTAACGACTTTGCGATGTAAAAAACAGCGCACATCGTTCACAAAACGTGCCAGACACAGCGATATAGGCTCACCAGCGGGACGCCAACGATCAAAATACGGTCCAGAACTCTAGTGAACGATCAGCGAGATCACAGCAGGGGCCACGTCGTTGCTACATGCCACACACAACAGCGTCACTAACGAGATCGCTAAATAGTGACGTATTTTAGCGATCTCGTTAGCAATCTTGTTTAGTGTGGCATACCCTTTAGACTGTTGAACTATATCCCCCTTCTTGTTCTTACTTTATCTATTTATTATCATGCTCTTGCAAAATAGTTATCTGGCACCAAAAGAATATTTCCATTCTCATGTTCCCACCTCTACCCTTCCTCATCTTTCCTTCAATTGAAGTGCATTCTGTCCTAGTCTGCTCTCCCTCCAACCTCTAAATGGTCATCATGTACCGACCCCCTGGCCCTGTCATTGCCTTTATTGACCCCTTCTCTTCCTAGCTTCTACCCTTCCACTCTGCTGATATTACGACCATCATCATAAGCGACTTCAACACCCCCACTGACACACACCAACCCGCTGCCTCCAAACTCCTGTCACTTGCTTCTTCCTTTGGTGATACCCTGTGTTACTCCACAGCTACCCATACAAATGGACATACAATAGACTTTATTTTCATCCACCTCTGCTCTCTATCTAACCTCATAACTTCACCTGTCCCCCTTCCTGACCACTGTCTACTCACTTTCTCATCCCTGTCCTCCTCAACTGTCCCCTATATGAAGCAACTAGTGGACCTCCACAGAAGTCTCGCACATCTAGACACTCACACACTCTTTGACTCTATTCTACTGCTGTCCTCTATATGTACACTCCATGACACAGACAATGCCACACTCGCATTAGCTGTTGACTAGCTCACCCCTCTCGTGCATGGCATAGTGCAAAGAATCAATAGACAACCCTGGCCCAGCAACCTCACTAAAAAGCTTTGGCAAATGTTAAGGGTTATAGAGCAGTGCTGTAAGGAGGCTGGGAGTTTATAAACACCAAGGCCCAGGTGTGTCAATTAGAGCTGGAGGGAGGTTGCCGCTGGGTCCAACAGTCAAAAGGATTAAGAAGATGTCTGCAATGCCAAATGCAGGTCTCCTTCTGCAGCCAAATGTAGAGAGACTGTCTGTTGCATCTGACACACTCATGACAGGTAAAAGGACTGAGTTCATAGGATTAGTGGGAGTCCGGAGTGTTAGGTCCAGAGAACCAGTACAGGACAAAATAGGACATGGAACCACTGATCAGATAGAGAGACTTGTTGATCAGGACTGTGGCAACGAGCTGGGCTGTGACAAAGTAGGGTGAAAAAGTGTGCTTCACCAGCATTGGAGTACACTACAGTGAAAGAAAACTATGTGTGTGAAAATGCTTTACGCTGAGCAGTAAACATCCATAAGACTTTGTATTCGCTGTCCTTTGTGTTGTGAATGCTCTGGATTTGACTTCTGAGCTTGGACTCCCTCTGGTGGCTGCTGATAGTAATGAAGATGCTTTGGCTGACAGAGGTTCAACAGCTGATCCATCTCAGTCCCAGATATATTCAGGGCCATGCATCTGCACAGACGTAGTCTGCACAAGCTTATTTCAAATCCCATATTTCAAATTACAGATTTCTAATTACAACACTCTGAATTAGACTAGAATTCTAGAATGCATTTGGCCACTCATCGCTCCTGCAATATCATCTGTACCAATCTAATCAAGCTGTTTCTCCTCTTCCCACAGGTATGCACCGAATCTCCCCAGCTTTTCCCAATTCCTGATTGTGTTCTGTGAACTGTTTCTGCTCTGCCGGGTATGCACCGAATCTCCCCAGCTTTTCCCAATTCCTGATGGTGTTCTGTGAACTGTTTCTGCTCTGCCGGGTATGCACCGAATCTCCCCAGCTTTTCCCAATTCCTGATTGTGTTCTGTGAACTGTTTCTGCTCTGCCTGGTAGGCACGAATCTCCCCAGATTTTCCCGATTCCTGATTGTGTTCTGTGAACTGTTTCTGCTCTGCCTGGTATGCACCGAATCACCCCAGCTTTTCCCAATTCCTGATTGTGTTCTGTGAACTGTGTCTGCTCTCCTGGTATGCACCGAATCTCCCCAGCTTTTCCCAATTCCTGATTGTGTTCTGTGAACTGTTTCTGCTCTGCCTGATATGCACCGAATCTCCCCAGATTTTCCCGATTCCTGATTGTGTTCTGTGAACTGTTTCTGCTCTGCCTGGTATGCACCAAATCACCCCAGCTTTTCCCAATTCCTGATTGTGTTCTGTGAACTGTTTCTGCTCTCCTGGTATGCATCGAATCTCCCCAGCTTTTCCCAATTCCTGATTGTGTTCTGTGAACTGTTTCTGCTCTGCCTGGTATGCACCGAATCTCCCCAGCTTTTCCCAATTCCTGATGTGTTCTGTGAACTGTTTCTGCTCTCCTGGTATGCACCGAATCTCCCCAGCTTTTCCCAATTCCTGATTGTGTTCTGTGAACTGTTTCTGCTCTGCCTCGTATGCACCGAATCTCCCCACCTTTTCCCAATTCCTGATTGTTTTCTGTGAACTGTTTCTGCTTTGCCTGGTATTCACCGAATCTCCCCAGCTTTTCCCAATTCCTGATTGTGTTCTGTGAACTGTTTCTGCTCTTCCTGGTATGCACCGAATCTCCCCAGCTTTTCCCAATTCCTGATTGTGTTCTGGGAACTGTTTCTGCTCTTCCTGGTATGCACCGAATCTCCCCAGCTTTTCCCAATTCCTGATTGTGTTCTGGGAACTGTTTCTGCTCTGCCTGGTATGCACCGAATCTCCCCAGCTTTTCCCAATTCCTGATTGTATTCTGTGAACTGTTTCTGCTCTGCCTGGTATGCACCGAATCTCCCCAGCTTTTCCCAATTCCTGATTGTGTTCTGTGAACTGATTCTGCTTTGCCTGGTATGCACCGAATCTCCCCAGCTTTTCCCAATTCCTGATAGTGTTCTGTGAACTGTTTCTGCTCTGCCTGGTATGCACCGAATCTCCCCAGCTTTTCCTAATTTCTGACTGTGGTCTGTGAACTGTTTCTGCTCTGCCTGGTATGCACTGAATCTCCCCAGCTTTTCCCAATTCCTGATTGTGTTCTGTGAACTGTTTATGCCCTGCTTGGTGTGCATTGCTTACCCTGCCTCTTGCCTCCATGATGTACTCCATTTCTCCTGTGTCTTCCATGCCTATTGGGTATGCCACACTAAACAATATCGCTAACGGATCGCTAAAAAACGTCACTATTTAGCGATCCCGTTAGCGATATTGTTCAGTGCGGCAGCTTCCAGCGACGAGCTTCCTGCTGTGATCTCGCTCGTCGCTGGAATCGCTCCGGACCCTATTTCATCGCTGGCGCTCCCGCTGGGTAAGTATCTAATCGCTGTGTGGCACCTTTTCTTAGCGATTTAGCGGTACTTTTGTACCGCTAAAGTCGTTAAGAAGATCGCTAACGGCGATAGCGTCGTTAACTATATCGCTAAATGCGGCAGCATTTAGCGATATAGAAACAATCCCGCTAGCGATCTCATTAGTATGCAACGCTAACGAGATCGCTAGCGGGATAGCTTAGTGTGGCAGTACCTTATCTCTGAGTGTGCAATCCATCTCCCGCTTTTTCTCACCTTTGGCTAACTCTGAACATGTGGTACGGCCAATCACGCCCACATCCCCTCTCACAGCTGATCTATCTCAGTCCAGATATATTCAGGGCCCTGCATCTGCACAGACGTAATCTGCACAGGCTTATTTCAAATCCCATATTTCAAATTACAAATTTCTAATTACAACACTCTGAATTAGACTACAATTCAAGAATGCATTTGGCCACTCATCGCTCCTGTAATATCATCTGTACCAATCTAATCAAGCTGCTTCTCCTCTTTCCACAGGTATGCACCGAATCTCCGTACCTTTTCCCAATTCCTGATTGTGTTCTGTGAACTGTTTCTGCTCTGCCTGGTATGCACCGAATCTCCCCAGCTTTTCCCAATTCCTGATTGTGTTCTGTGAACTGTTTCTGCTCTGCCTGATATTCATCGAATCTCCCCAGCTTCTCCCAATCCCTGATTGTGTTCTGTGAACTGTTTCTGCTCTGCCTGGTATGCACCGAATTTCCCCAGCTTTTCCCAGTTCCTGATTGTGTTCTGTGAACTGTTTCTGCTTTGCCTGGTATGCACCGAATCTCCCCAGCTTTTCCCAATTCCTGATTGTGGTCTGTGAACTGTTTCTGCTCTGCCTGGTATGCACCGAATCTCCCCAGCTTTTCCTAATTCCTGATTGTGTTCTGTGAACTGTTTCTGCTCTGCCTGGTATGCACCGAATCTCCCCAGCTTTTCCCAATTCCTGATTGTATTCTGTGAACTGTTTCTGCTCTGCCTGGTATGCACCGAATCTCCCCAGCTTTTCCCAATTCCTTATTGTGTTGTGTGAACTGTTTCTGCTCTGCCTGGTATGCACCGAATCTCCGCACCTTTTCCCAATTCCTGATTGTTTTCTGTGAACTGTTTCTGCTTTGCCTGGTATTCACCGAATCTCCCCAGCTTTCCCCAATTCCTGATTGTGTTCTGTGAACTGTTTCTGCTCTTCCTGGTATGCACCGAATCTCCCCAGCTTTTCCCAATTCCTGATTGTGTTCTGGGAACTGTTTCTGCTCTTCCTGGTATGCACCGAATCTCCCCAGCTTTTCCCAATTCCTGATTGTGTTCTGGGAACTGTTTCTGCTCTGCCTGGTATGCACCGAATCTCCCCAGCTTTTCCCAATTCCTGATTGTATTCTGTGAACTGTTTCTGCTCTGCCTGGTATGCACCAAATCTCCCCAGCTTTTCCCAATTCCTTATTGTGTTGTGTGAACTGTTTCTGCTCTGCCTGGTATGCACCGAATCTCCCCAGCTTTTCCCAATTCCTGATTGTGTTCTGTGAACTGATTCTGCTCTGCCTGGTATGCACCGAATCTCCCCAGCTTTTCCCAATTCCTGATAGTGTTCTGTGAACTGTTTCTGCTCTGCCTGGTATGCACCGAATCTCCCCAGCTTTTCCTAATTTCTGATTGTGGTCTGTGAACTGTTTCTGCTCTGCCTGGTATGCACCGAATCTCCCCAGCTTTTCCCAATTACTGATTGTGTTCTGTGAACTGTTTATGCCCTGCTTGGTGTGCATTGCTTACCCTGCCTCTTGCCTCCATGATGTACTCCATTCCTCCTGTGTCTTCCATGCCTATCTCTGAGTGTGCAATCCATCCCCCGCTTTTTCTCACCTTTGGCTAACTCTGAACATGTGGTACGGCCAATCACGCCCACATCCCCTCTCACAGCTGATCTATCTCAGTCCCAGATATATTCAGGGCCCTGCGTCTGCACAGACGTAATCTGCACAGGCTTATTTCAAATCCCATATTTCAAATTACAAATTTCTAATTACAACACTCTGAATTAGACTACAATTCAAGAATGCATTTGGCCACTCATCGCTCCTGTAATATCATCTGTACCAATCTAATCAAGCTGCTTCTCCTCTTTCCACAGGTATGCACCGAATCTCCGTACCTTTTCCCAATTCCTGATTGTGTTCTGTGAACTGTTTCTGCTCTGCCTGGTATGCACCGAATCTCCCCAGCTTTTCCCAATTCCTGATTGTGTTCTGTGAACTGTTTCTGCTCTGCCTGGTATTCATCGAATCTCCCCAGCTTCTCCAATCCCTGATTGTGTTCTGTGAACTGTTTCTGCTCTGCCTGGTATGCACCGAATTTCCCCAGCTTTTCCCAGTTCCTGATTGTGTTCTGTGAACTGTTTCTGCTTTGCCTGGTATGCACCGAATCTCCCCAGCTTTTCCCAATTCCTGATTGTGGTCTGTGAACTGTTTCTGCTCTGCCTGGTATGCACCGAATCTCCCAGCTTTCCCATTCCTGATTGTGTTCTGTGAACTGTTTCTGCTCTCCTGGTATGCACCGAATCCCCCCAGCTTTTCCCAATTCCTGATTGTGTTCTGTGAACTGTTTCTGCTCTGCCTGGTATGCACCGAATCTCCCCAGCTTTTCCGAATTCCTGATGTGTTCTGTGAACTGTTTCTGCTCTCCTGGTATGCACCGAATCTCCCCAGCTTTCCCAATTCTGATTGTGTTCTGTGAACTGTTTCTGCTCTGCCTCGTATGCACCGAATCTCCCCACCTTTTTCCAATTCCTGATTGTTTTCTGTGAACTGTTTCTGCTTTGCCTGGTATTCACCGAATCTCCCCAGCTTTTCCCAATTCCTGATTGTGTTCTGTGAACTGTTTCTGCTCTTCCTGGTATGCACCGAATCTCCCCAGCTTTTCCCAATTCCTGATTGTGTTCTGGGAACTGTTTCTGCTCTTCCTGGTATGCACCGAATCTCCCCAGCTTTTCCCAATTCCTGATTGTGTTCTGGAACTGTTTCTGCTCTGCCTGGTATGCACCGAATCTCCCCAGCTTTTCCCAATTCTGATTGTATTCTGTGAACTGTTTCTGCTCTGCCTGGTATGCACCGAATCTCCCCAGCTTTTCCCAATTCCTGATTGTGTTCTGTGAACTGATTCTGCTTTGCCTGGTATGCACCGAATCTCCCCAGCTTTTCCCAATTCCTGATAGTGTTCTGTGAACTGTTTCTGCTCTGCCTGGTATGCACCGAATCTCCCCAGCTTTTCCTAATTTCTGACTGTGGTCTGTGAACTGTTTCTGCTCTGCCTGGTATGCACGAATCTCCCCAGCTTTTCCCAATTCTGATTGTGTTCTGTGAACTGTTTATGCCCTGCTTGGTGTGCATTGCTTACCCTGCCTCTTGCCTCCATGATGTACTCCATTCTCCTGTGTCTTCCATGCCTATCTCTGAGTGTGCAATCCATCCCCCGCTTTTTCTCACCTTTGGCTAACTCTGAACATGTGGTACGGCAATCACGCCCACATCCCCTCTCACAGCTGATCTATCTCAGTCCCAGATATATTCAGGGCCCTGCTCTGCACAGACGTAATCTGCACAGGCTTATTTCAAATCCCATATTTCAAATTACAAATTTCTAATTACAACACTCTGAATTAGACTACAATTCAAGAATGCATTTGGCCACTCATCGCTCCTGTAATATCATCTGTACCAATCTAATCAAGCTGCTTCTCCTCTTTCCACAGGTATGCACCGAATCTCCGTACCTTTTCCCAATTCCTGATTGTGTTCTGTGAACTGTTTCTGCTCTGCCGTGGTATTCATCGCAACTGCTGCCCCTGATCTTCTCCCAATCCACCTGATTGTGTTCTGTGAACTGTTTCTGCTCTGCCTGGTATGCACCGAATTTCCCCAGCTTTTCCCAGTTCCTGATTGTGTTCTGTGAACTGTTTCTGCTTTGCCTGGTATGCACCGAATCTCCCCAGCTTTTCCCAATTCCTGATTGTGGTCTGTGAACTGTTTCTGCTCTGCCTGGTATGCACCGAATCTCCCCAGCTTTTCCAATTCCTGATTGTGTTCTGTGAACTGTTTCTGCTCTGCCTGGTATGCACCGAATCTCCCCAGCTTTTCCCAATTCCTGATTGTGATTCTGTGAACTGTTTCTGCTCTGCCTGGTATGCACCGAATCTCCCAGCTTTTCCCAATTCCTATGTGTTGTGTGAACTGTTTCTGCTCTGCCTGGTATGCACCGAATCTCCGCACCTTTTCCCAATTCCTGATTGTTTCTGTGAACTGTTTCTGCTTGCCTGTATTCACCGAATCTCCCCAGCTTTCCCCAATTCCTGATTGTTGTTCTGTGAACTGTTTCTGCTCTTCCTGGTATTGCACCGAATCTCCCCAGCTTTTCCCAATTCCTGATTGTGTTCTGGGAACTGTTTCTGCTCTTCCTGGTATGCACCGAATCTCCCAGCTTTTCCCAATTCCTGATTGTGTTCTGGGAACTGTTTCTGCTCTGCCTGGTATGCACCGAATCTCCCCAGCTTTTCCCAATTCCTGATTGTTTCTGTGAACTGTTTCTGCTCTGCCTGGTATGCACCAAATCTCCCCAGCTTTTCCCAATTCCTTATTGTGTTGTGTGAACTGTTTCTGCTCTGCCTGGTATGCACCGAATCTCCCCAGCTTTTCCCAATTCCTGATTGTGTTCTGTGAACTGATTCTGCTTCTGCCTGGTATGCACCGAATCTCCCCAGCTTTTCCCAATTCCTGATAGTGTTCTGTGAACTGTTTCTGCTCTGCCTGGTATGCACCGAATTCCCCAGCTTTTCCTAATTTCTGATGTGGTCTGTGAACTGTTTCTGCTCTGCCTGGTATGCACCGAATCTCCCCAGCTTTTCCCAATTACTGATTGTGTTCTGTGAACTGTTTATGCCCTGCTTGGTGTGCATTGCTTACCCTGCCTCTTGCCTCCATGATGTACTCCATTCCTCCTGTGTCTTCCATGCCTATCTCTGAGTGTGCAATCCATCCCCCGCTTTTTCTCACCTTTGGCTAACTCTGAACATGTGGTACGGCCAATCACGCCCACATCCCTCTCACAGCTGATCTATCTCAGTCCCAGATATATTCAGGGCCCTGCGTCTGCACAGACGTAATCTGCACAGGCTTATTTCAAATCCCATATTTCAAATTACAAATTTCTAATTACAACACTCTGAATTAGACTACAATTCAAGAATGCATTTGGCCACTCATCGCTCCTGTAATATCATCTGTACCAATCTAATCAAGCTGCTTCTCCTCTTTCCACAGGTATGCACCGAATCTCCGTACCTTTTCCCAATTCCTGATTGTGTTCTGTGAACTGTTTCTGCTCTGCCTGGTATGCACCGAATTCCCCAGCTTTTCCCAATTCCTGATTGTGTTCTGTGAACTGTTTCTGCTCTGCCTGGTATTCATCGAATCTCCCCAGCTTCTCCCAATCCCTGATTGTGTTCTGTGAACTGTTTCTGCTCTGCCTGGTATGCACCGAATTTCCCCAGCTTTTCCCATGTTCCTGATTGTGTTCTGTGAACTGTTTCTGCTTTGCCTGGTATGCACCGAATCTCCCCAGCTTTTCCCAATTCCTGATTGTGGTCTGTGAACTGTTTCTGCTCTGCCTGGTATGCACCGAATCTCCCCAGCTTTTCCAATTCCTGATTGTGTTCTGTGAACTGTTTCTGCTCTCCTGGTATGCACCGAATCTCCCCAGCTTTTCCCAATTCCTGATTGTGTTCTGTGAACTGTTTCTGCTCTGCCTGGTATGCACCGAATCTCCCCAGCTTTTCCCAATTCCTGATTGTGTTCTGTGAACTGTTTCTGCTCTCCTGTGTATGCACCGAATCTCCGCACTTTTCCCAATTCCTGATTGTGTTCTGTGAACTGTTTCTGCTCTGCCTCGTATGCACCGAATCTCCCCACCTTTTCCCAATTCCTGATTGTTTTCTGTGAACTGTTTCTGCTTTGCCTGGTATTCACCGAATCTCCCCAGCTTTTCCCAATTCCTGATTGTGTTCTGGAACTGTTTCTGCTCTTCCTGGTATGCACCGAACTCTCCCAGCTTTTCCCAATTCCTGATTGTGTTCTGGGAACTGTTTCTGCTCTTCCTGGTATGCACCGAATCTCCCCAGCTTTTCCCAATTCCTGATTGTGTTCTGGAACTGTTTCTGCTCTGCCTGGTATGCACCGAATCTCCCCAGCTTTTCCCAATTCCTGATTGTATTCTGTGAACTGTTTCTGCTCTGCCTGGTATGCACCGAATCTCCCCAGCTTTTCCCAATTCCTGATTGTGTTCTGTGAACTGATTCTGCTTTGCCTGGTATGCACCGAATCTCCCCAGCTTTTCCCAATTCCTGATAGTGTTCTGTGAACTGTTTCTGCTCTGCCTGGTATGCACCGAATCTCCCCAGCTTTTCCTAATTTCTGATGTGGTCTGTGAACTGTTTCTGCTCTGCCTGGTATGCACGAATCTCCCCAGCTTTTCCCAATTACTGATTGTGTTCTGTGAACTGTTTATGCCCTGCTTGGTGTGCATTGCTTACCCTGCCTCTTGCCTCCATGATGTACTCCATTTCTCCTGTGTCTTCCATGCCTATCTCTGAGTGTGCAATCCATCCCCCGCTTTTTCTCACCTTTGGCTAACTCTGAACATGTGGTACGGCCAATCACGCCCACATCCCCTCTCACAGCTGATCTATCTCAGTCCCAGATATATTCACGGCCCTGCGTCTGCACAGACGTAATCTGCACAGGCTTATTTCAAATCCCATATTTCAAATTACAAATTTCTAATTACAACACTCTGAATTAGACTACAATTCAAGAATGCATTTGGCCACTCATCGCTCCTGTAATATCATCTGTACCAATCTAATCAAGCTGCTTCTCCTCTTTCCACAGGTATGCACCGAATCTCCGCACCTTTTCCCAATTCCTGATTGTGTTCTGTGAACTGTTTCTGCTCTGCCTGGTATGCACCGAATCTCCCCAGCTTTTCCCAATCCCTGATTGTGTTCTGTGAACTGTTTCTGCTCTGCCTGGTATGCACTGAATCTCCCCAGCTTTTCCCAATTCCTGATTGTGTTCTGTGAACTGTTTCTGCTCTGCCTGGTATGCACCGAATTTCCCCAGATTTTCCCAATTGCTGATTGTGTTCTGTGAACTGTTTCTGCTCTGCCTGGTATGCACCGAATCTCCCCAGCTTTTCCCAATTCCTGATTGTGTTCTGTGAACTGTTTCTGCTCTGCCTGGTATGCACCGAATTTCCCCAGCTTTTCCCAGTTCCTGATTGTGTTCTGTGAACTGTTTCTGCTTTGCCTGGTATGCACCGAATCTCCCCAGCTTTTCCCAATTCCTGATTGTGGTCTGTGAACTGTTTCTGCTCTGCCTGGTATGCACCGAATCTCCCCAGCTTTTCCTAATTCCTGATTGTGTTCTGTGAACTGTTTCTGCTCTACCTGGTATGCACCGAATCTCCGCAGCTTTTCCCAATCCCTGATTGTGTTCTGTGAACTGTTTCTGCTCTGCCTGGTATGCACTGAATCTCCCCAGCTTTTCCCAATTCCTGATTGTGTTCTGTGAACTGTTTCTGCTCTGCTTCATGTGCATTGCTTACCATGCCTCTTGCCTCCATGATGTACTTCATTCCTCCTGTGTCTTCCATGCCTATCTCTGAGTGTGCAGTCCATCCTCCGCTTTTTCTCAACTTTGGCTAACTCTGAACATGTGGTACAGCCAATCACGCCCACATCCCCTCTCACAGCTGATCTATCTCAGTCCCAGATATATTCAGGGCCCTGCGTCTGCACAGACGTAATCTGCACAGGCTTATTTCAAATCCCATATTTCAAATTACAAATTTCTAATTACAACACTCTGAATTAGACTAGAATTCAAGAATGCATTTGGCCACTCATCACTAGAGTTGAGCGATACTTTCCGATATCCTAAAGTATCGGAATCGGAATGGTATCGCCGATATCACTAAAATATCGGCGATACCCGATATAGATACCGGAAGTCCCATGTAAGTCTATGGGAACAAAATATCGCAACTAAAAAAACCCCATTCTTTCCTTGTAAACACTAAATATACACACATAGAATACATATATATATATATACATGTCATTGTGACATATATATATACATATATGTATAGTTTATACACTTCTACATAGTAAAATATCCTCTGATTCAATTGCCGGGTAAAGCCGGCTTCAGTGAAAAGACAGAAGCACCCGACATGAAATGACACTTGGTGTACATAGGGTTAACCATGTCTTTTCATGTCGTTTCCTATCTGATTTGCACAAACAATTAAATCAGTCTATGTGTGCAAAATTTCACACCTGTAGGGGTTAATTAAAGGTGTAAATTCGTTGTAAAAAAAACGGACTTTTTTGCTACGAATTTACACCTTTAATTAACCCCTACAGGTGTGAAATTTTGCACACATAGTCTGATTTAATTGTTTGTGCAAATTAGATAGCAAAGGACATGAAAAGACATGGTTAACCCTATGTACACCAAGTGTCATTTCATGTCGGGTTCTGCATTTTCACAAAAGCCGGCAATTGAATTAGCGGCTATTATACTATGTAGAAGTGTATGAACTACAAATATAAATATATATATATGTGTCACAAATTCAATGACATGTATATATATATGAGGTGTAAAATTGCTGAAAAAAAATGCGTGGGCTCCCGCCCTATTTTCGCAACCAGACAGACAAAGCCAGTGAGTGGGGGCAGATAATAATAGCCCAGAGAGGGACCATTATTTTTGCCCCCCCCCGGCTACTAACATCTGCCCCCAGACACCCCAGGAAAGACAAATCTATAATTAGATTCGCCCTTTCTGGCACTTTGCCCGTCTATTCCCATTGCCCTGTAGCGGTGGCGAATGGGTTAATATGGGGTTAAAGCCACCTTGCTATTGAAAGGTGACCTTAAGCCAGGTTAATAATTGAGAGTTGTCAATTAGACAACTATCAATTATTAATCCTATTGCATGAAATAAAAATAAAACACACACACTTTAATTAAAAATCATTTTAATGAAATAAAGACACATGTTTTTGACCATCTTTTATTTTACTGCAAAAACCATTTCCTGTAATAAAAATAAAATAAAAAAGCAAAATTATTCTTACCTATCCCATGCACAGTCAGGTCCCACGGTGTAATCCTTCAGAAAGGGTTAATGTTTACTGCAGGGACCGCAGCTAATGCTGCAGCCTCACAGTAAACCCCAAATGAATGAGTTCCTCTCCTGCCTGACAGGAGAGTAAAGGCTGGGTGTCACATAACGATACACCAGCGATCCCGACAACGATATGCACTTGTCAGGATCGCTGGTGTATCGCTACATGATCGCTGCTGAGCTGCCAAACAGGCAGCTCAGGCAGCGATCTGGGACAGCGACACTGCGGGTAACATCGCTTAAGGGCCCGTCTCACATAGCGATATCGCTACCGAGATCGCTGCTGAGTCACTAGTTTTGTGACACAGCAGCGAGCTCACCAGCGATATCGCTGTGTGTGACATTCAGCGACGATCAGCCCCCCTGCCGGGTATCGCTGATCGTCGCAGAAATGTCAGGACCTTTTTTGATCGCTGGTTTCCCTCTGACAGGCACGCATCGCTGCGTGTGACAGGCGGGAGACCAGCGATCCGCTGGTAACCAAGGTACACAGCGGGTTTCCAGGCACCGCGCAGCGCTTGGAAACCCACTGTGTACCTTGGATACCAGCTCCCTGCATCAGGGCGCTGGTATCCAAGGTACACAGCGGGTTTCTAGGCACAGCCCCGCGCCTGGAAACCCGCTGTGTACCTTGGTTACCAGCGGATCGCTGGTCTCCCGCCTGTCACACGCAGCGATGTGTGCCTGTCAGCGGGAAACCAGCGATCAAAAAAAGGTCCTGACATTTCAGCGACGATCAGCGATACCCGGCAGGGGGGCTGATCGTCGCTGAATGTCACACACAGCGATATCGCTGGTGAGCTCGCTGCTGCGTCACAAAACTAGTGACTCAGCAGCGATCTCGGTAGCGATATCGCTATGTGAGACGGGCCCTTAAGTGGAAAGCTTAATTGATTGCTTTCCACTTTCACTTCAGGTCAGCCAGGGACACAATCAGTGACGTCAGAGGGAACTGATTAACAAAAATAGGGGTTCCCTTCGAAAAAAAAATGGCGTGGGGTCCCCCCTATTTTTGTTAACCAGCCAGATGAAGCAGACTGCTGAGGCCTGGATTTTCAGGCTGTTAAGGAGCCAAGATCCATGGACCTTGCCAGCCTGATAATACCAGGCCACAGCAGTCTGCATATCTTGGCTGATTAACAAAAATAGGGGATCCCCTCGAAAAAAATTGGCGTGGGGTCCCCCCTATTTTTGTTAACCAGCCAGATGAAGCAGACCGCTGAGGCCTGGATTTTCAGGCTGTTAAGGAGCCAAGATCCATGGACCTTGCCAGCCTGATAATACCAGGCCACAGCAGTCTGCATATCTTGGCTGATTAACAAAAATAGGGGATCCCCTCAAAAAAAATTGGCGTGGGGTCCCCCCTATTTTTGTTAACCAGCCAGATGAAGCAGACCGCTGAGGCCTGGTTTTTCAGGCTGGTAAGGATCCAATATCCATGGACCTTGCCAGCCTGATAATACCAGGCCACAGCAGTCTGCTTAGCTTGGCTGATTAACAAAAATAGGGGATCCCCTCGAAAAAAATTGGCGTGGGGTCCCCCCTATTTTTGTTAACCAGCCAGATGAAGCAGACCGCTGAGGCCTGGTTTTTCAGGCTGGTAAGGATCCAATATCCATGGACCTTGCCAGCCTGATAATACCAGGCCACAGCAGTCTGCTTAGCTTGGCTGGTTAACAAAAATAGGGGATCCCCTCGAAAAAAATTGGCGTGGGGTCCCCCCTATTTTTGTTAACCAGCCAGATGAAGCAGACCGCTGAGGCCTGGATTTTCAGGCTGTTAAGGAGCCAAGATCCATGGACCTTGCCAGCCTGATAATACCAGGCCACAGCAGTCTGCATATCTTGGCTGATTAACAAAAATAGGGGATCCCCTCGAAAAAAATTGGCGTGGGGTCCCCCCTATTTTTGTTAACCAGCCAGATGAAGCAGACCGCTGAGGCCTGGATTTTCAGGCTGTTAAGGAGCCAAGATCCATGGACCTTGCCAGCCTGATAATACCAGGCCACAGCAGTCTGCATATCTTGGCTGATTAACAAAAATAGGGGATCCCCTCGAAAAAAATTGGCGTGGGGTCCCCCCTATTTTTGTTAACCAGCCAGATGAAGCAGACCGCTGAGGCCTGGTTTTTCAGGCTGGTAAGGATCCAATATCCATGGACCTTGCCAGCCTGATAATACCAGGCCACAGCAGTCTGCTTAGCTTGGCTGGTTAACAAAAATAGGGGATCCCCTCGAAAAAAAAACGGCGTGGGGATCCCCCCTATTTTTGTTAACCAGCCAAGTAAAATGCAGACTGCTGCGGCCTGGTATTAAAAGACTGTCAAGGCCCATGGATTTTGGCCCTCAACAGCCTGATAATACCAGGCTACAGCAGCCCCACATTTGGCGCATCAAAAGATGTGCCAATTGTGGCACTTTACCCGGCTCTTCCCACTTGCCCTGTAGCGGTGGCAAGCGGGGTAATAAGGGGTTAATGTCACCGTTGATTGCACGGTGACAATAAGCCCGGTTAATAATGGAGAGGCGTCAATAAGACACCGATCCATTATTAATCCCAAAGTTATTAAATGTATAAAAAAAAGACAAAGCAAGAAAAAAGTATTTTAATGAAATAAAAGAGACAACACAGTTTTCATTAATTTTATTGTACTCTCATTCCTGCGACGCCATCGATCGCCTGTAAAAAAAGAAAAAAAACAAACCAACAGTATACCACCTGTCCGACGCAGTCCATAACGACAGTCCCACGACGATCCAACTCTGCTACATCGCAATGACAGGCAGAGCCTGTCATCGCGAGGCAGCACAGCTGATTACCTGCTTCCCCGGCGGTGACGTCATCGGACTGACTGCTTTACGGCCGGGATTACCCAGCAGTCACTGCAGTTATCGCGAGAAACTGCATGTGACCGCCGGGGAAAGAAGATTGCGGCCATCAAGCAGTCCAGGACGTGACCGCCGGAGATCTTCTGCCAGGTAAGTGCCGCTGACTCCTGACAGACCCGACCGACGGACACTGACAGTGACAGTGACAATCCCGATTCCGGTATCCGATAAGACGAAAATATCGGTACTCGGAATCGGAATTCCGATACAGCCAATATCGGCCGATACCCGATATTTGCAGTATCGGAATGCTCAACCCTACTCATCACTCCTGTAATATCATCTGTACCAATCTAATCAAGCTGCTTCTACTCTTTCCACAGGTATGCACCGAATCTCCCCAGCTTTTCCCAGTTCCTGATTGTGTTCTGTGAACTGTTTCTGCTTTGCCTGGTATGCACCGAATCTCCCCAGCTTTTCCCAATTCCTGATTGTGGTCTGTGAACTGTTTCTGCTCTGCCTGGTATGCACTGAATCTCCCCAGCTTTTCCTAATTCCTGATTGTGTTCTGTGAACTGTTTCTGCTCTACCTGGTATGCACTGAATCTCCCCAGCTTTTCCCAATTCCTGATTGTGTTCTGTGAACTGTTTCTGCTCTGCTTCATGTGCATTGCTTACCATGCCTCTTGCCTCCATGATGTACTCCATTCCTCCTGTGTCTTCCATGCCTATCTCTGAGTGTGCAGTCCATCCCCCGCTTTTTCTCACCTTTGGCTAACTCTGAACATGTGGTACAGCCAATCACGCCCACATCCCCTCTCACAGCTGATCTATCTCAGTACCAGATATATTCAGGGCCCTGCGTCTGCACAGACGTAATCTGCACAGGCTTATTTCAAATCCCATATTTCAAATTACAAATTTCTAATTACAACACTCTGAATTAGACTAGAATTCAAGAATGCATTTGGCCACTCATCACTCCTGTAATATCATCTGTACCAATCTAATCAAGCTGCTTCTCCTCTTTCCACAGGTATGCACCGAATCTCCCCAGCTTTTCCCAATTCCTGATTGTGTTCTGTGAACTGTTTCTGCTCTGCCTGGTATGCACCGAATCTCCCCAGCTTTTCCCAATTCCTGATTGTGTTCTGTGAACTGTTTCTGCTCTGCCTGGTATTCACCGAATCTTCCCAGCTTTTCCCAATCCCTGATTGTGTTCTGTGAACTGTTTCTGCTCTGCCTGGTATTGTAAGGTTCTGTGTACATGTTCCTGAAACTCAGTTTGTTCGTCAGCCATTTTACTTTCTGTCTTGCTGCAGCTATCTTGCCCTCAGTCAAAATGGAGTTTCCAGCTTGCATGTTCCCGCCCTGATTCTCTCCTTTTGCTTCTTAAGCAGCCACAGCTGAGCAATCAGTGCTTCAGAATCTAGCCTGCAGTGAACCTGTGACCTGACTCCTAAAGCCTTGGACCTTGTACTCCAGGTATTCCTACTGAGGAACTCTGAAGCACTTGTGGACTCTGAACCCTGCTCTTTGAAAGACCCACGTTTGCATGGACTTACGGTAACAGAGAAGAAGATCCTGAACCTGTTGCGGAGAGTGATTGCTGAGCTTAGATTACTCTGGCCTGCTGTGTCTCCTGCTTCTATGTCTGCAAACTGTGTGACTATTTTTGCCAACTTGTATGAAGTAATACAAGACTTTCTATATCAAACCTGTGTCTCATGTATTTTCATCGCACCCAAGCACAAGACGCTATATGAACTGTACTACATACATTACAAGATTCTGAAGCCAAAACATTAGTGTCTGCTGGGTCTGGAAAGGCTGTGTCTGCTATAACTGTGGATATCGGATGTCCGGTTGTACTTTCTGTGATGACAGTGGTTGTGACTTCTCACAACCATTCCAGGTGAGCAATTCCCTTAAGTGTTTTTTTTTCTGCAGTGTTACCACAGGTAAACACTATTGTTTTTTTTTTTTTTCTTTTCTCTTTTTTGTCTGCTGTAACTGTGGATATCAGATGTCCGGGTGAACTTTCTGTGATGATAGTGGTTGTGAGACTTCTCACAACCATTCCAGGTGAGCAGTTCCCTTAATTTTTTTTTCTCTCTGCAGTGTTACCACAGGTAAACACTATTGTTTTTTTTTTCTCCTCTCCTCTTCTTCCAGTACTCCTGTCTTAAAAGATCTGGAAAATGGAGGCCCGCATAAAGGAACTTTGCGGAGTGACTGATAATATCCTTGCAGATTTGCAGAATATAAAGACCCGTTTTTCAAGCCTACAGGACCTCACTAACCACAATTTGCAAGTGTTTGGACAGACTGCCCAGGATTTGCGAGCCAGGATTGAGGTTCTAGAAGAGCGAGTCCAGGCTCCTGCCGTAGCCCCGAGTTCTGGGATTCCCAAGTTGCCCCCCTTTCGTTTTGGCGGTGAACGTGAGAAATTCAGGGGATTTATTAACCAATGCAATCTTTTTTTTTCTGCACATGCTTCACAATTTCCCACTGAACGATCTAAGGTGCTTACTATAATTATGTTGCTTACCAACAAGGCTTTGATGTGGGCAAACCCTCTGATTGAGACTGAGGATGATTGTTTGAATCACCTTGATGCTTTTATTTCAGCCATGGGGCAGGTGTTTGATGACCCCAATCGAGGTGCAACAGCTGAAGCAGCCATGTTAGCTTTGCGCCAAGGTAAGCACTCGGTAGCTGAATATGCCTTGGATTTCAGGAGATGGGCCCTTGATACCACCTGGGACAGTTCCGCCAAAAAATCTATTTTTCGAAAGGGGTTATCTCCACTGATTAAGGATGAACTTGCTCGTGCCGACCCTCCCACTGCGTTAGGTGACTTTATTAACTACTGCATCCGTATTGATACTCGTCTGACTGAACGCAGGCAAGAGAGATGGTTCGAAAGCAATCGCACTAACCTTTTCCTACCTTCCTCTCCAGCTAAGGAACCTTTGAGTAGGATTACACGGGAACCTGAACCTGAACCCATGCAGGTAGACTCTTTACAACGACGGGTTAGTGATGCACGCAAGGAACATCGTTTTAAGGAGAATCTATGTTTCTATTGTGGTAAGTCAGGGCACTTCATTATAAACTGCCCCAGCCGTTCTCGTAAGACTACTGCAGCAGTCATTCACTGTGAGTGTTGCGAGAGGAGATCTGTCAGGTCCGAGCCTCAGGCTCCAGAGAGATCTGCAGCAACAGATATTGACTTCTCTGACTTAAACTCCGTCACTTCTGAGGACGATGACTGTGTAAACGCTGCAATTTTTCAAGTTTCCTCAGCGGTGTCCCAGCTGAGTTGTAAGAAAAACAATTCTCATTGCTTTCTTTCCATCAAACTCTGGGTTGACTCAGCTTGGGTGTCTAGCTCTGCTATGATCGACTCAGGGGCAAGTGGAAATTTTATGGATGTCTCCTTTGCTCTGAAACAGGGGATACGTTCAGTGAAGAAGGCTACTCCAGTACAGATGGAAACTGTGGATGGCTCCCTGCTGACCTCTGGACCAGTGGATCAGGAAACAGAGCCTTTGAGGGTTCTTATGGGTAAAGATCATCAAGAGAAACTGTCCTTTATGCTTATCTCTTCTCCCCACTTTCCCATTATTCTAGGGCTACCATGGCTGCAGGCTCAGAATCCTACCATTAACTGGGAGACCAAGGAATTACACTTTCCAGAGAAACAGATGAGTCCAAAAGTTTCAGCTTGCTCTGTTCCTAAAGGAACCATGTCAGTCCCTGAACTACCAGCTGTATACCAGGACTATGTGGATTTATGTGACAAGAAGAACGCTGACCAGCTTCCTCCTCACCGTCCATATGATTGTCCAATTGAATTATTGCCTGGAGCAGAGATACCTTTTGGTAAGATCTACCCCCTGGCGAGGCCCGAGCTAAAGGCTTTAAAGGATTACATAGACGAAAATCTAGCCAAGGGCTTCATACGCCCCTCTTCATCTCCTGCAGGTGCACCCATCTTCTTTGTAAAGAAGAAAGATGGATCTCTGAGACCATGCGTAGACTATAGGGAACTCAATAAGGTTACTATTAGAAACCGTTATCCATTGCCTTTAATCCCTGAGTTATTGGAGAGAGTGCGACATGCCAAAATTTTCTCTAAACTAGATCTTCGTGGGGCCTATAACTTAGTCCGTATTAGACCTGGGGATGAATGGAAGACTGCATTCAGGTCACGCTATGGACACTTTGAATATCTAGTTATGCCTTTTGGTCTGAGTACCGCCCCAGCCACTTTCCAACACTTGGTGAATGACATCTTCAGGGATCTCCTAGATACATTCGTGGTAATTTATTTGGATGATATTCTAATTTTTTCTAACTCCACAGAGGAACATCATGGACATGTGAGAATGGTCTTGGAACGTCTAAGACAAAATCATCTTTACATCAAACTTGAAAAGTGTGAATTCCATAGGACCGAAATTCAATTTCTGGGGTATGTACTGTCTACACAAGGAATTAGTATGGATGGAAGCAAAACCCAAGCCATCAAGGATTGGCCAAGTCCTAGAAATGTGAAGGAGGTACAGCGCTTCATCGGGTTTGCCAACTTCTATAGACGTTTTATTAGAAATTTCTCTGAGGTAGTGTCAACTATCACCCAACTTACCCGGAAAGAGTCTAGGTTCTCCTGGACTCCCCAAGCCCAGGAAGCATTTTCCCGTCTAAAAGATAAATTTACCACCGCACCTATCTTAGTACATCCCAACCCCGAGCTTGCCTTCATAATAGAGGTGGATGCTTCAGACTGTGCCGTTGGAGCTATACTCTCTCAGAGAACAGGTGAGAAGAATGTCTTGCATCCCTGTGCCTTCTTTTCCCAGCAGTTGTCTTCGGCTGAGAGGAACTACGATGTGGGCAATAGAGAGTTGTTGGCCATTATTGCCGCCTTCAAAGAATGGAGACACCTTCTTCAGGGAGCTGCACAGCAAATAGTCGTCCTGACAGACCATCGTAACCTTGAGTTTATCAGGTCGGCTAAGTGCCTGACTCCTCGCCAGGCTCGCTGGAATCTTTTCTTAAACCAATTTAATTTTATCATTTCTTATAGACCAGGATCGCGCAATGGAAAGGCTGATTTACTCTCTAGGATTTACTCAGCAGAGACACGTCCAATTACTCCTCCTAAGACTATTCTTCCTGACTCTAGATTCCTAGGAGTAATTCATAATCAAGACCTACTTAAGGACATCAAGGAAGCATACCATGCGGATTCCTTTTTGGCACAACCCCCAAGGGACGTAAGTCTTGTCTTTAAGAATGGTGTGTGGATTCAGGGACAACGCCTGTATATTCCTGAAACAGTCAGATTGAGAGTATTGCAACTCATCCACGATTCCAAGATAGCTGGGCATAGAGGAATTCTAAAGACACAGGAATTTTCTCTCGTTTCTTTTGGTGGCCCACTTGCAGGAAGGATGTTTTAAACTATGTCACTTCATGTGAAGTCTGTGCAAGATGCAAAACACCTCGCTCCTCACCAACTGGTCTGTTACAGCCTCTTCCCACCCCGTCCCGCCCGTGGGGATCCATTTCTATGGACTTCATTGTGGAGTTACCAACCTCTCAAGGGAAGAACACCATTCTAGTGGTGGTTGACCGTCTAACAAAGGCAGCTCATTTTATCCCTTGTGTCGGCTTACCCACTGCAAAACAGACATCAGATTTGATGATTAAAGATGTGTTTCGCTTACATGGAGTACCGGATGAGGTTATTTCGGATCGAGGGGTGCAATTCACTTCTAGGTTTTGGCAAAATTTCTGTGCAGCATTGGACATTAAAGTAAACCTTTCTTCTGCTTTTCATCCCCAGACTAATGGACAGACCGAACGAACCAATCAAACCCTGGAGCAGTATCTCCGCTGCTTTATCTGCCACCTACAGGATGATTGGGTGGATCTACTTCCATTAGCTGAGTTCTCGTATAACAACTCTCAGAGTGCCTCCACTAAACAGTCTCCTTTTTACTCTAATCTAGGTTATCATCCTAACATTCTACCACGATTTCCCATAGAAACGCCTTTACCAGCAGTGGCTGAAAGAATCACGTCTTTACAGAAGAATATGGATCTTCTAAAGGAGAATCTGGAATCGGCTCAGGAAAGGTACAAGAAAGCAGCAGATAAATTTCGTAAACCTGCACCAGCTTTCAAGGTAGGAGACTTGGTCTGGCTGTCAACCAGAAATCTTAAGTTAAGGATTCCATCGTCTAAGTTGGGACATAAGTACATTGGACCCTATAAAATCAGTAAAATTATAAGTGCCGTTGCTTGTCGTCTTCAACTGCCCAGAACTATGAGAATTCACCCTGTCTTTCATGTATCCCTACTAAAGGCTGCGACACCCAATACGTTTCCTGGACGTTCTTCTCCTTGCCCTGACCCAGTGCTAGTCGATGGTCAGGAAGAATTTGTGGTGGAAAGGATTTTAGATTCCAGGTTGTATAGAAATCAGTTACAATATCTGATTAAATGGCAGGGCTACCCAGTGGAGGACAACTCATGGGAACCAGTCAATAACGTTAATGCTCCTCGCTTGCTCCGTCAGTTTCATCAGAGGTAGCCACACAAGCCTGGCCTGAGGTCATCCGGAGGTTGTCCCTAAGGGGGGAGTAATGTAAGGTTCTGTGTACATGTTCCTGAAACTCAGTTTGTTCGTCAGCCATTTTACTTTCTGTCTTGCTGCAGCTATCTTGCCCTCAGTCAAAATGGAGTTTCCAGCTTGCATGTTCCCGCCCTGATTCTCTCCTTTTGCTTCTTAAGCAGCCACAGCTGAGCAATCAGTGCTTCAGAATCTAGCCTGCAGTGAACCTGTGACCTGACTCCTAAAGCCTTGGACCTTGTACTCCAGCTATTCCTACTGAGGAACTCTGAAGCACTTGTGGACTCTAAACCCTGCTCTTTGAAAGACCCACGTTTGCATGGACTTACAGTAACAGAGAAGAAGATCCTGAACCTGTTGTGGAGAGTGATTGCTGAGCTTAGATTACTCTGGCCTGCTGTGTCTACTGCTTCTGTGTCTGCAAACTGTGTGACTATTTTTGCCAACTTGTATGAAGTAATACAAGACTTTCTATATCAAACCTGTGTCTCATGTATTTTCATCGCACCCAAGCACAAGACGCTATATGAACTGTACTACATACATTACAGGTATGCACTGAATCTCCCCAGCTTTTCCCAATTCCTGATTGTGTTCTATGAACTGTTGTCATGAGCTGCTTTGTTTGTGGGATTTGGTAGTTCAGAGGTTAATCTGGACGGCCTCATTTTGGGATTCTGGGAGGCTTCTTATAGCCTCATTGTGGAGCCATTCCCTGTCGCTTACACTTTGACCCTTGGCCGAGTGTGTGTGACCCTGTGCTTTGTGCTTGTGCTACTTTATGCTTGCTTGGTTTTGACTTGGTTCTGTTCCCGTTACGAGTTCTGCCTGCCCCTCCTGTACTGCATTGCTATCTTGTGTATGACCCCTGGCCTTTGTCCTGACAATTCTCTGCTTATCCCTCCTGTACTGCATTGCTATCTCCGTATGTGACTCCTGGCTTATGTTGTGAGTATTCTCTGCTCGCCCCTTCTGTACTGCGCCGTCTTCTCTGTGTATGAACCCCGTTTGTCTGACCTGAGTTTCCTTCTTTACTAATCCAGGGTCCCTGTAAAGTCCTGCACTCATCTCTAGTAGCAGGATGCTAAGCCCCGCCCCCTGTGGTCACATGATCGCAGGTCCTTTTGCTTACTGCTATCTTCTGTGTCCCCTCTCACCACGCTGTTCAGGTCCCCTCTGCCTGAGCCTCCCCTGCGGCATCTGACCCCGGGCCCTTCCACAGTGTGGGTGAGTCACCCTGCTCAGCCGTGGCAGTTCGCTGGCGCTGACAGGAGTATGATAACTGTTTCTGCTCTGCCTGGCATGCACCGAATTTCCCCAGCTTTTCCCAATTCCTGATTGTGTTCTGTGAACTGTTTCTGCTCTGCCTGGTATGCACCAAATCTCCGCAGCTTTTCCCAATTTCTGATTGTGTTCTGTGAACTGTTTCTGCTCTGCCTGGTATGCACCGAATCTCCCCAGCTTTTCCCAATTCCTGATTGTGTTCTGGGAACTGTTTCTGCTCTGCCTGGTATGTACCGAATCTCCCCAGTTTTTCCAAATTCCTGATTGTGTTCTGTGAACTGTTTCTGCTCTGCCTGGTATGCACCGAATCTCCCCAGCTTTTCCCAATTCTTGATTGTGTTCTGTGAACTGTTTCTGCTCTGCCTGGTATGCACCGAATCTCCCAGCTTTTCCCAATTACTGATTGTGTTCTGTGAACTGTTTCTGCTCTGCTTGGTGTGCATTGCTTACCCTGCCTCTTGCCTCCATGATGTACTCCATTCCTCCTGTGTCTTCCATGCCTGTTATGTTTCGGTAGCTGAGGAGTGCAGGTAAAAAAGGCAATACACCAGAGCAGTTGGAATCTATGAGATTGCAGTACCCTGACTAACCACCACAACTAGAGGCAGCCGTGGAGCGTTCCTACGTTGGTCCTAGACGCCTCGTCACAGCCTGAGAAACTAACCACACCTAAAGATAGAAAGAGGAAAGCTATCTGCCCCGAAGCAGATCCCCAAAGAACATAGAAAGCCCCCAAACATGTAATGGCGGTTAGACAAGAAGAAATACTGAAACAGACAGAAAATAGTATGAGCAAACGTTGGGGCCCAAACTACCTAGATAGAAAAGGATAGGAAGGGCACTTACTGCAATCCCAAAAAACCCTGAAAAGCACCAACTCTACTAATTTCAAAATCACCTGAGATCACACGACCTCTACCACCTAAATTAGTTCTCTGGTGTAACAAAATCAAAACAGCAGCCACTGAAAAAACTGGAAAAAGCAAAAGTACAAACATCAGTGGCTGTATTAAACTGAGAGGGCAAAAGCTCCTGGAGGGGACCCTGAAGGCCCCCACAGAAGTGCAGGACAAAATGCAAAAATCAAGCACAAAACAAAAAGAAGAAAATGTCTTATCTGTTAGCAGGAGATGCAGACACGACACAGCAGGCTACAAAGGAAACAGGACTCAAGGATTGAGACCAGAACAATTGATCACCGGCAACCCTGATGGGAAGGCGACTCCCTTATATAAGACCAGTCAGTAACACCTGATTCCCACTCCTCACAATCTTCACTGGACAGTCCAGTACCGCTTGTAACCACCAGAGGGAGCCTCTGCTCAGAACTCATTTCAAGTCCATTCACAACAGTACCCCCCTTGAGGAGGGGTCACCGAACCCTCACTTGAGCAACCAGGTCGGTCAGGATGAGTTCTATGATACGCACGGATGAGTCTCCTAGCATGGATGTCCGAAGCAAACACCCAAGAATTGTCTTCCTGACCATAACCTCTCCACTTAATCAAATACTGGAGTTTCCGTCTAGAAAAACGAGAATTCAATATTTTCTCAACCACAAACTCCATATTGCCCTCAACCAGAACAGGGTCAGGAGGCAAAGCAGTAGGAACCACTGGCTCAACAAACCTCTTCAACAAGGACTTGTGGAACACGTTATGGATCTTAAATGTCCCTGGAAGAAGCAAACGAAAAGAAACAGGATTAAGAATCTCCATGATCTTATAAGGTCCAATGAACCTAGGCTTAAATTTAGGAGATGCCACTCTCATAGGAATATTTTTTGAGGACAACCAGACCAAGTCCCCCACTTTAAACCGAGGACCATCAGTCCTATGCCGGTTAGCAAACCGCTGGGCCCTCTCCTGAGAGAGGGACAACCTCTCCACTACCTGTTCCCAAATCTTTTGCATACGCTCCACAACAGAGTCAACACCTGGACAGACAGAAGCCTCCGTCTGTCCTGAAGAAAATCGAGGGTGAAACCCAGAATTACAGAAAAATGGAGACATCAAAGTGGCAGAGCTAGCCCTATTATTAAGAGCAAACTCAGCCAAAGGCAAAAAAGAGACCCAGTCATCCTGATCAGCAGACACAAAGCATCTTAGATAAGTCTCCAATGTCTGGTTTGTTCTCTCAGTTTGACCATTGGTCTGAGGATGAAACGCCGAGGAGAAAGACAATTGAACACCAAGTTTAGAACAAAAGGTCCTCCAAAATCTTGAAACAAACTGGACTCCTCTGTCAGACACAATGTTCTCAGGAATGCCGTGTAAACGAACCACGTGCTGAAGGAACAAAGGCACCAATTCCGATGAGGAAGGCAACTTAGGTAATGGCAGAAGATGTATCATCTTGGAAAACCTATCACAAATCACCCAGATGACGGTCATTCTCTGAGAAACAGGGAGGTCGGAAATGAAGTCCATAGAGATATGGGTCCATGGTCTCTTGGGCACAGGCAATGGCATCAACAAACCACTAGAGCGAGAGCAAGGCTTGGAGCGAGAGCAAGTCCCGCAGGACTGCACAAATTCCCTGACATCACGAGACAAGGTAGGCCACCAAAAGGACCGACTAACCAAGTCTCTGGTACCAAAAATTCCAGGATGACCGGCCAGCGCGGAACAATGAATCTCAGACATCACACTCTTTTTCCACTGGTCCGGGACAAACAATTTCCCAACAGGGCAGCGCTCGGGCCTATCCTCCTGACACCCCTCCAGAGCCAGTCTCAAATTGGGCGAGATGGCGGAAAGAACTACACCTTCTTTCAAAATAACAGTGTAGCGCTTCCCACGGCTGTGGGGCGTCGGGACATGGCATAGCTTGCCTAGCTAGCCAATGCTCCCACGCCGCCAGTCCACGACGACGTGAGGCATGGGTCCCAGATGGTAAGAGAATGTGGACCCACTGGACCACGGAGGGAGACCGGGCCTGCCCGGACTAGGGAAGGGCAGCGACCGGGATCCGTGGCAGCTGAGCATGTGGGCAAGGTGGCGACCTGCAGGACTAGACAACACCGCACAACTTCAGGTAAGAAGAAACATAAAGTTTACTTAAAGAAACACAGTACATAAAACAGAACATAAGACCGGGCTCCCGATTCCGCACATCAGAGAAGGGTACACGACTCAGGATCATAGACGAGTGCTGGAGGACATCACGGGTAGATGCAGTCCAGGGTTATCTGGCACGGGCATACTTGGACGGCCTCTCTCTCAGGCCTTAGGCGTAGCACAGGCTCAGCAGGAGAACATCAGACACCGACCTCAGACAGACTTCAGACGATGGCGGGGTCATCACGGGTTGATGAAGTCCAGGATCATCTGGCACGGGCATACTAGTATGGCCTCACTCTCAGGCCTCGGGCGTAGCACAGGCTCAGCAGGAGAACATCAGACACCGGCCCAGGACGAACGTCAGACGATGGCGGGGTCATCACGGGTTGATGAAGTCCAGGGTCATCTGGCACGGGCATACTAGGACGGCCTCTCTCTCAGGCCTCAGGCGTAGCACAGGCTCAGCAGGAGAACATCAGACACCGACCCAGGACAGACGTCATCACAGGGTAGACCAAGGAGGAACCGGCAGGACAGGCAGGTTGTCACGGCAAGTGACCAAGGCAGTCTCTGGGACAGGCAGGTTGTCACGGCTAGTGACCAGGGCAATCTCTGGGACAGGCAGGTTGTCACGGCAAGTGACCAGGGCAGGCAGGTTGTCACGGCAAGTGACCAGGCAGGCAGGTTGTCACGGCAAGTGACCAGGCAGGCAGGTTGTCACGGCAAGTGACCAGGGCAGGCAGGTTGTCACAGCAAGTGACCAGGGCAGGCAGGTTGTCACGGCAAGTGACCAGGCAGGCAGGTTGTCACGGCAAGTGACCAGGCAGTCTCTGGGACAGGAAGGTTGTCACGACAAGTGACCAGGCAGTCTCTGGGACAGGCAGGTTGTCACGGAAAGTGACCAGGGTAGTCTCTGGGACAGGCAGGTTGTCACGGCAAGTGACCAGGCAGTCTCTGGGACAGGCAGGTTGTCACGACAAGTGACCAGGCAGTCTCTGGACAGGCAGGTTGTCACGGCAAGTGACCAGGCAGTCTCTAGACAGGCAGGTTGTCACAGTAAGTGACCAGGCAGTCTCTAGACAGGCAGGTATATACGACCTGATATGGTGGAGCCTCCAGGTAGGCTGCAGTCGGATGGCAGATGATCGCTCCCAGGTGAGCAGGCAAGAGCCGGGGATCTCTGCAGATGATGTCCGAACTTCCGGATGGAGCTGCAGTCGGATGGCAGATGATCGCTCCTAGGTGAGCAGCAAGAGCCGGGGATCTCTGCAGATGACGTCCGAACCTCTGGAAGGAACTGCAGACGGATGGCAGACAGGCAAGCCGACAGGTAACAGACAGGTAACTGGAATCAGGAGCTGATGGCTGAAACAGAGTTAGACTGCACAGGAACACGGATTGGATCTCAGAGAGTCAGGAACACAGACAGGAACACGGACTGGGTCTCAGGGAGTCAGGAACACGGACAGGAACATGGATTGAATCACAGGAACACGGACTGGAACACAGGCCTCGGACTCCGGACATCTGGCACCGATCAGCAGGCTCCGGACATCTGGCAATGATCGGCAGGATCCGGACATCAGGCAAGAAGGATAGGATCCGGACATCTGGAAGTGGTCGTCGGACATCGGACATCAGGCCATGGTCATCAGGCATAGGATCCGGACATCTGGCAGCGACCTGAAAAGGAACCCCAGCGGTCTGGTGCAAGCCCCGCCAGGCTCAACGGGAGCTGGCCGGGGATTGCACAGAGGCTGAGCACAGAGTAACAGAAACTCAGCACACACCGGACTCCTCCTTCCAAGATGAACTCAGGTTATATAGCAAGGATTCACAGTCACTGGCACAGGGTTCTGGACACAGCAGGATTTCAGGAACATAACACAGAGGACACAGTTCAGAAAGTCAGGTACAGGATGCAATCTAAGATCAGGGGTTCAGGTAATTAGACACAGCAGGAACAGGCCTGGATATACAGCCTCCAGGAACGGCGATCTGGGTAATCAGCCCCCAGCATAGGCGGAAACACAAGACACAATTCAGACATTCAGGTACCGGGTTTGATCCAGGATCAGGGAACAAGACACAGCAGGAACAGGGAATCAGCTCTCCAGAGCTGATCAACTTCAGAGCAGGAGCTGAACACACAACCACATACGGCTAGGTTCAGGGATTCAGTGTGGATTCAATGCGAAGCTCTGGCAACGCCCACTAGGGCTGGGGAACTTTATATATGAGCTGCTTCACAGCGATAGGCTGGAGCAGTAACTCTAGTAAACACCCAATCCACATAAAAGCAGGACAGGTGTGGGCCGCGCCCCCTATGCAGAGCCAGACAGCACAACACAGAGGGAACCCAACAATGGCTGCCGCCAACCACGCAGTAAGTCATGCACCACTGCAGAGGACTTTTCAAGCTACGGACGGCTTTCACAGCAAGTCAGGAACCGCACATGCGGGCGGTCATGCAAAGCAGCGGAGCCACTCACGCAAGTACGGGTACGCAGCAGAGCCGGGAACTGAGCAGCATCCATATAGGTAACAGACAACAGTATCCCAGCTGGTTAGGGGGAAAGGAGCAAAAGGGTTAATGCAAAAAACATGCAAAGTAACGCTGGAAAACAAAGTACAGACAATACCAGCGTTACAGTATCCCCCTCCTCAGGCCCCCTCTTCTGAAGACCCAAGTAAAAAAAAAATTCCCCAGAAAAATTCACTTGGGTTTGGCGGTAAGTCCCATAGTTAAAATATGGCACGAGTTAATAGCTCAAAAGTCAAAACCGTGACCAAGGGGGGAAATCGAGCCATCTAGTCCATTTCCCCCTGTGGGGCCCCAAGTATCTAGTTCACCATCGGGTGGGTTTGGAGAAATCCTGCAGACCGAAACATGCTCAGGGGAGTCCATGGCCAGGTTAGTAGCGCTTCCCACGGCTTTGGGGGGGGACATGGATTTGCCTAGTCCCAAATGCTCCCACGCCGCCAGTCCACGCGCGTAAGGATGGGTCCAGATGGAAAGGAAGGGGCCCCACGGGCCCACGGGGGGGAAACCCGGGCCTGCCCGGATAGGGAAGGGCAGCGCCCCGGGACCCGGGAGTGAGAGTGGGCAGGTCCCGCCCTTGCGGGGATAGACAACACCGCACAATTCAGGTAAGAAGAAACAAAAAAGTTTACTTAAAGAAACAAGTAAAAAAAACGAAATAAGGCCCGGGCTCCCGTTCCGAAATCAAAAGGGAAACACGACTCAGGATCTAGAGGGTGTGGAGGACTGGGGAGATGCAGCCCGGGTTATTGGCCGGGTTACTTGGCGGCCTCTCTTCAGGCCTTGGGCGAGCAAGGCTCAGCGGAGAACATCAACCCCCGACCTCAACAGACTTCGCGGGCGGGGAAACCGGGTTGTGAAGCCCCGGATCATCTGGCACGGGCATACTAGATGGCCTCACTCTCAGGCTGGCGTAGACAGGCTAGCGGGAAAACATCAGACACCCGGGCCCGGCGAACGTCAGCGATGGCGGGGTCATCCGGGTTATGGTCCCGGGTTCTGGCACGGGCATACTAGGGCGGGCCCCTCTCTCAGGCCTCAGGGTGACAGGGTCAGCAGGAAACATCAGACACCCACCAGGACAGACGTATCACAGGGTAGACCCGGAGGGGCGGAGGAAGGCAGGGTTGTCCGGCAGTGACCAAGGCAGTCTCGGGCGGCATTGTCCGGCTGTGACCAGGGCAAACTTGGGGAGGCAGGTTGTCACGGCAAATGACCCGGGAGGCAGGGTTTTCACGGAAATGACCCGGCAGGGAGGGTTTTACGGCAAGTGCGGGGGGGTTGTCACGGGAATCAGGGAGGAAAGGGTTTTCACAGCAAGTGACCAGGGAGGCAGGGTTTTCACGCAAGTGACCGGCAGGCAGGTTGTCCGGCAAGTGACCCCGGGAGCTCTGGGACAGGAAAGGTTTTCCGACAAGTGACCAGGCAGTCTTGGGGCAGGAGGTTGTACGGAAAGTGCCAGGGTTCTCTGGGCGGCAGGTTGTCAGGCAAGTGACAGGGGGTTTGGGGCAGGCGGGTTGGGCACACAAGTGACCCGGCGCTTGGGCAGGGGGTTTCACCAAAGGGGGAAGT
>JARQOD010004890.1:0-51620 GCA_033576555.1 Oophaga sylvatica
TTTACATAGGGCATATTATAGTGTTATATTTTTGTACATAGAGCTATTATTTATTAATTCTTGACAAAGCAGTAATGTAGTTTTTTTGTCATAGGGGGCAGTTTATTGTTTTAATTATTGTACAAGGGGGCATATTATAGTAGTTATATTCTTGTACATAGGGGGCAGTATTAATAGTTATATTCTTGTACATAGGGGGCAGTATTATAGTATTTTATTTGTACATAGGAGCAGTATTATAGTATTATATTCTTGTACATAGGGGGCAGTATTATAGAAGATATATTCTTGTATATAGGGGCAGTATTATAGTAGTTATATTCTTGTATATAGGAGCAGTATTATAGTAGTTATATTCTTGTATATAGGGGCGATTATAGAGTTATATTCTTGTACATAGGGGGCAGTATTATAGTAGATATACTCTTGTAAATAGGAGCATATTATAGTAGTTATATTCTGTACATAGGAGCAGTATTATAGTAGTTATATTCTTGTACATAGGGGCAGTATTATAGTAGTTATATTCTTGTACATAGGGGCAGTATTATAGTAGATATATCTGTATATAGGGGCAGTATTAAGTAGTTATATTCTTGTATATAGGGGTCGTATTTTTCCCATTAATGACACGCATTGACTATCTTTTTCACTGGGGCTTCTGATCGCCACATTCGGCTTTTTCAGGCAGGCACATTACATATGGATGATCAGTGCGATGGTCGGGCATTGTATGCTCCATGCTGATTGGGTACCGGTGTGATCGTTGTGGATCTCAGCCCTCGGACTGTCACCAATCTATAAGTTGATACAGCAGAGTTCTCTGCGTGCTCAGTAGTAAAAGCTTCCAGAGAACATTCGGACTGTGACTACATGGTGATTAGTGTCGCCTGTCAGCCATTCTCTGAAAGTCTTGCAACAATAACATTTGTCCAATCTTTCTGTGATTTGTCTCCTGTTTTTTTCGCTGTTTTCCTGTAAATAAATCAGTTGCGGATAAGTGATACCTCGTCTGTGATTTGCATTGAATTTTATGGCAAGTGTGTGTTACTTACTTTAGGAAACATTTGCGACTGTGCGTGACCGGATGCGATGTGGCACCATAAGACATCAGTGCATCTAATGTCGCAATGTGTCACAGCGATTTCAGTGTCCTCCCAAAGCCTTGTAGTGATTCACAATTTACATGGGGTGCCGTGAGACAATATGAAGAAGGCGGCAATGAATTACCTAGTGACTGTGACTCAGTGGCCAAGTGTCTCCTGATCTACAACCGGTCTGGAGACAAGTTTGTCAGCACTCTCGTCCGGCGTCCCGGCTCTAGACTCGTTCTGGAATGGAGAATGATGACGCTGTAATAGTCGCCACCTTGCTCCTTCTGAGCCTGGAAGCCTCGTGCCTCCTCACACATCATGGAGGTCACACACTACACTAGATGGAGGAGTTATTGATGGGGGGCACTCATTTCTGCATCATCTAATCTGAGGATATGTAATACAGTTATGACCTCACTGTCGTGTTATGGGGAAAATGTTCTGAGAATCTCAGAATTGTCAGAATGTAGAAGTTGACCTTGTGTTCAGTGAGACATTGATTAAAATTCATTTTTCATAGGGGTGTACTCATTTATGCTAGCACTGTATAATAATATAGATATGTAAATAATACGTTTTGGGTGCTCTATTACTTAAAGGGGTTGTTGTGTCTAAACTGATAAGTCTGTAGTCCCCTCTGTGCGCACCGTGCGCTGCGAGGATTCGCAGGCTTCTCAGCCGGGACCTGCGGTATGCAATATGAACACACTTGTAGGGTCAGGCTCTGCCCGGAGTCACCTCTGTTCCTGGCTGAGAAACCGGCAAATCTTTGGAGCGCACGGGGCGCGCTGGGGGGGATTCATAAGTCTGCACACACATGAATGCAAACTTTCCTTTTAGACCAGACAACCCCTTTAAAGAATTCGTACCTCTTCTCAGTTACATGCTCCTCTTTGCTCCTCATCAGAAATGTTATCCCAGTTGGGGACTGGAGTAGCTTTTATGGCATAAGAAAGCCGGACGATTTTCTGTGAGCACAGGAGCTTGCACTCCAATCAGCTGCTTCCAGTCGGGGTTTGTGTGTTGCAGCTGTGTGGGGAGACATTTCCGAAAACCAGATGCATCAACTTCTTGTGACCTCCTGGAATAAATAAGTGCTTGGCTGTGTCCATTTCTTTTTAGTGCATCTTCTTGTGAGAAAGGCGGAGGGGGATCCTCTATGTGAGCGAATCTTCCATGTGAAGTCTGTGGTGCAGACCCTGAATTCATAAAGTCTGATGAAACTATTGGTTTTGGTTATGATAAAATGTTTATCAGTCACTGAGCCCAAGAAAATGGGCCTAGCAGGACTGCGCCCTGTGCAAGTAACAGAGCACGCCCCGTGCAAGTAACAGAGCAGCGCCCCGTGCAAGTAACAGACCCCATCCTGCACAAGTAACAGAGCCCCATCCTGCACAAGTAACAGAGCCCATCCTGCACAAGTAACAGAGCAGCGCCCCGTGCAAGTAACAGAGCCCCATCCTGCACAAGTAACAGAGCAGCGCCCCGTGCAAGTAACAGAGCCCCATCCTGCACAAGTAACAGAGCAGCGCCCCGTGCAAGTAACAGAGCCCCATCCTGCACAAGTAACAGAGCCCCATCCTGCACAAGTAACAGAGCCCCATCCTGCACAAGTAACAAGCAGCGCCCCGTGCAAGTAACAGAGCCCCATCCTGCACAAGTAACAGAGCAGCGCCCCGTGCAAGTAACAGAGCCCCATCCTGCACAATAACAGAGCACGCCCGTGCAAGTAACAGAGCCCCATCCTGCACAAGTAACAGAGCAGCGCCCCGTGCAAGTAAACAGGCCCCATCCTGCACAAGTAACAGAGCAGCGCCCCGTGCAAGTAACAGAGCCCCATCCTGCACAAGTAACAAGCAGCGCCCGTGCAAGTAACAGAGCCCATCCTGCACAAGAACAGAGCCCCAATCCTGCACAAGTAACAGAGCAGCGCCCCGTGCAAGTAACAGAGCCCCATCCTGCACAAGTAACAGAGCCCATCCTGCACAAGTAACAGAGCAGCGCCCGTGCAAGTAACAGAGCCACCCCCATGCAAGTAACGAGCCCCATCCTGCACAAGTAACAGAGCCCCATCCTGCACAAGTAACAGAGCCGCGCCCCGTGCAAGTAACAGAGCCCCATCCTGCACAAGTAACAGAGCAGCGCCCCGTGCAAGTAACAGAGCCCCATCCTGCACAAGTAACAGAGCCCCATCCTGCACAAGTAACAGAGCAGCGCCCCGTGCAAGTAACAGAGCCCCATCCTGCACAAGTAACAGAGCCACGCCCCGTGCAAGTAACAGAGCCACGCCCCGTGCAAGTAACAGAGCCCCATCCTGCACAAGTAACAGAGCCCCATCCTGCACAAGTAACAGAGCCACGCCCCGTGCAAGTAACAGAGCCCCATCCTGCACAAGTAACAGAGCCCCATCCTGCACAAGTAAACAGAGCAGCGCCCCGTGCAAGTAACAGAGCCCCATCCTGCACAAGTAACAGAGCCCCATCCTGCACAAGTAACAGAGCAGCGCCCCGTGCAAGTAACAGAGCCCCATCCTGCACAAGTAACAGAGCCCCATCCTGCACAAGTAACAGAGCAGCGCCCCGTGCAAGTAACAGAGCCCCATCCTGCACAAGTAACAGAGCAGCGCCCCGTGCAAGTAACAGAGCCCCATCCTGCACAAGTAACAGAGCAGCGCCCGTGCAAGTAACAGAGCTCCATCCTGCACAAGTAACAGAGCCCATCCTGCACAAGTAACAGAGCAGCGCCCCGTGCAAGTAACAGAGCCCCATCCTGCACAAGTAACAAGCCCCATCCTGCACAAGTAACAGAGCCCCATCCTGCACAAGTAACAGAGCACGCCCCGTGCAAGTAACAGAGCCACGCCCCATGCAAGTAACAGAGCCGCGCCCCGTGCATGCAACAGAGCCACTGTAAGTATGTAGTACAGTTCATATAGCGTCTTGTGCTTGGGTGCGATGAAAAACATGAGACACAGGTTTGATATAGAAAGTCTTGTATTACTTCATACAAGTTGGCAGAAATAGTCACACAGTTTGCAGACACAGAAACAGGAGACACAGCAGGCCAGAGTAATCTAAGCTCAGCAATCACTCTCCAATACAGGTTCAGGATCTTCTTCTCTGTTACCGTAAGTCCATGCAAACGTGGGTCTTTCAAAGAGCAGGGTTCAGAGTCCACAAGTGCTTCAGAGTTCCTCAGTAGAATAGCTGGAGTACAAGGTCCAAGGCTTACAGGAGTCAAGTCACAGGTTCACTGCAGGCTAGATTCTGAAGCACTGATTGCTCAGCTGTGGCTGCTTAAGAAGCAAAGGAGAGAATCAGGGCGGGAACATGCAAGCTGGAAACTCCATTTTGACTGAGGCAAGATAACTGCAGCAAGACAGAAAGTAAAATGGCTGACGAACAAACTGATTTCAGGAATATATACATAGAACCTTACATTACTCCCCCCTTAGGGACAACCTCCGGATGACCTCAGGCCAGCTTGTGTGGGTACCTCTGATGAAACTGACGGAGCAAGCGAGGAGCATTAAAACGTTATTGACTGGTTCCTATGAGTTGTCCTCCACTGGGTAGCCCTGCCATTTAATCAGATATTGTAACTGATTTCTATACAACCGGGAAATCTAAAATCCTTTCCACCACAAATTCTTCCTGACCATCGACTAGCACTGGGTCAGAGCAAGGAGAGGAACGTCCAGGAAACGTATTGGGTGTTGCAGCCTTTAGTAGGGATACATGAAAGACAGGGTGAATCTCATAGTTCTGGCAGTTGAAGACGACAAGCAACAGCACTTATAATTTTACTGATTTTATAGGGTCCAATGTACTTATGTCCCAACTTAGACATGGAATCCTTAACTTAAGATTTCTGGTTGACAGCCAGACCAAGTCTCCTACCTTGAAAGCTGGTGCAGGTTTACGAAATTTATCTGCTGCTTTCTTGTACCTTTCCTGAGCCGATTCCAGATTCTCCTTTAGAAGATCCATATTCTCTGTAAAGACGTGATTCTTTCAGCCATGCTGGTAAAGGCGTTTCTATGGGGAAAACGTGGTAGAATGTTAGGATGATAACCTAGATTAGAGTAAAAAGGAGACTGTTTAGTGGAGGCGCTCTGAGAGTTGTTATACGAGAATTCAGCTAATGGAAGTAGATCCACCCAATCATCCTGTAGGTGGCAGATAAAGCAGCGGAGATACTGCTCCAGGGTTTGATTGGTTCGTTCGGTCTGTCAATTATTCTGGGGATGAAAAGCAGAAGAAAGGTTTACTTTAATGTCCAATGCTGCACAGAAATTTTGCCAAAACCTAGAAGTGAATTGCACCCCTCGATCCGAAATAACCTCATCCGTACTCCATGTAAGCAAAACACATCTTTAATCATCAAATCTGATGTCTGTTTTGCAGTGGGTAAGCCGACACAAGGGATAAAATGAGCTGCCTTTGTTAGACGGTCAACCACCACTAGAATGGTGTTCTTCCCTTGAGAGGTTGGTAACTCCACAATGAAGTCCATAGAAATGGATCCCCACGGGCGGGACGGGGTGGGAAGAGGTTGCAACAGACCAGTTGGTGAGGAGCGAGGTGTTTGCATCTTGCACAGACTTCACATGAAGTGACATAGTTTAAAACATCTTTCCTGCCAGTGGGCCACCAAAAGAAACGAGAAAGAAATTCCTGTGTCTTTAGAATTCCTCTATGCCCAGCTATCTTGGAATCGTGAATGATTGCAATACTCTCAATCTGACTGTTTCAGGAATATACAGGCGTTGTCCCTGAATCCACACACCATTCTTAAAGACAAACTTACGTCCCTTGGGGGTTGTGCCAAAAAGGAATCCGCATGGTATGCTTCCTTGATGTCCTTAAGTAGGTCTTGATTATGAATTACTCCTAGGGAAACTAGAGTTAGGAAGAATAGTATTAGGAGGAGTAAGTGGACGTGTCTCTGCTGAATGAATCCTAGAGATGCATCAGCCTTTCCATTGCGCGATCCTGGTCTATAAGAAATGATACAATTAAATTGGTTTAAGAAAAGATTCCAGCGAGCCTGGCGAGGAGTCAGGCACTTAGCCGACCTGATAAACTCAAGGTTACGATGGTCTGTCAGGACGACTTTTTGCTGTGCAGCTCCCTGAAGAAGGTGTCTCCATTCTTTGAAGGCGGCAATAATGGCCAACAACTCTCTATTGCCCACATCGTATTCCTCTCAGCCGAAGACAACTGCTGGGAAAAGAAGGCACAGGGATGCAAGACATTCTTCTCACCTGTTCTCTGAGAGAGTATAGCTCCAACGGCACAGTCTGAAGCATCCCCTCTATTATGAAGGCAAGCTCGGTTGGGATGTACTAGGATAGGGTTTCAGTGGTAAATTTATCTTTTAGACGGGAAAATGCTTCCTGGGCTTGGGGAGTCCAGGAGAACCTAGACTCTTTCCGGTAAGTTGGGTGATAGGTGACACTACCTCAGAGAAATTTCTAATAAAACGTCTATAGAAGTTGGCAAACCCGATGAAGCGCTGTACCTCCTTCACATTTCTAGGACTTGGCCAATCCTTGATGGCTTGGGTTTTGCTTCCATCCATACTAATTCCTTGTGTAGACAGTACATACCCCCAGAAATTGAATTTCGGTCCTATGGAATTCACACTTTTCAAGTTTGATGTAAAGATGATTTTGTCTTAGACGTTCCAAGACCATTCTCACATGTCCATGATTTCCTCTGTGGAGTTAGAAAAAATTAGAATATCATCCAAATAAATTACCACGAATGTATCTAGGAGATCCCTGAAGATGTCATTCACCAAGTGTTGGAAAGTGGCTGGGGCGGTACTCAGACCAAAAGGCATAACTAGATATTCAAAGTGTCCATAGCGTGACCTGAATGCAGTCTTCCATTCATCCCCAGGCTAATACGGACTAAGTTATAGGCCCCACGAAGATCTAGTTTAGAGAAAATTTTGGCATGTCGCACTCTCTCCAATAACTCAGGGTGTAATGTATGTAGTACAGTTCATATAGCGTCTTGTGCTTGGGTGCGATGAAAATACATGAGACACAGGTTTGATATAAAATCTTGTATTACTTCATACAATTGGCAGAAATAGTCACACAGTTTGCAGACACAGAAACAGGAGACACAGCAGGCCATGAGTAATCCAAGCTCAGCAATCACTCTCCAATACAGATTCAGGATCTTATTCTCTGTTTACCGTAAGTCCATGCAAACGTGGGTCTTTCAAAGAGCAGGTTCAGAGTCCACAAGTGCTTCAGAGCTCCTCAGTAGGAATAGCTGGAGTACAAGGTCCAAGGCTTACAGAGTCAAGTCACAGGTTCACTGCAGGCTAGATTCTGAAGCACTGATTGCTCAGCTGTGGCTGCTTAAGAAGCAAAGGAGAGAATCAGGGCGGGAACATGCAAGCTGGAAACTCCATTTGACTGAGGGCAAGATAACTGCAGCAAGACAAAAGTAAAATGGCTGACGAACAAACTGAGTTTCAGGAATATATACATAGAACCTTACATTACTCCCCCCTTAAGGACAACCTCCGGATGACCTCAGGCCAGGCTTGTGTGGGTACCTCTGATGAAACTGACGGAGCAAGCGAGGAGCATTAACGTTATTGACCGGTCCATGAGTTGTCCTCCACTGGGTAGCCCTGCCATTTAATCAGATATTGTAACTGATTTCTATACAACCTGGAATCTAAAATCCTTTCCACCACAAATTCTTCCTGACCATCGACTAGCACTGGTCAGGGCAAGGAGGAACGTCCAGGAAACGTATTGGTGTCGCAACCTTTAGTAGGGATACATGAAAGACAGGGTGGATTCTCATAGTTCTGGGCAGTTGAAGACGACAAGCAACGGCACTTATAATTTTACTGATTTTATAGGGTCCAATGTACTTATGTCCCAACTTAGACGATGGAATCCTTAACTTAAGATTTCTGGTTGACAGCCAGACCAGTCTCCTACCTTGAAAGCGGTGCAGGTTTACGAAATTTATCTGCTGCTTTCTTGTACCTTTCTTGAGCCGATTCCAGATTTTCCTTTAGAAGATCCATATTCTTCTGTAAAGACGTGATTCTTTCAGCCACTGCTGGTAAAGGCGTTTCTATGGGAAATCGTGTAGAATGTTAGGATGATAACCTAGATTAGAGTAAAAAGGAGACTGTTTAGTGGAGGCACTCTGAGAGTTGTTAACGAGAACTCAGCTAATGGAAGTAGATCCACCCAATCATCCTGTAGGTGGCAGATAAAGCAGCGGAGAATACTGCTCCAGGGTTTGATTGGTTCGTTCGGTCTGTCCATTAGTCTGGGGATGAAAAGCAGAAGAAAGGTTTACTTTAATGTCCAATGCTGCACAGAAATTTGCCAAAACCTAAAGTGAATTGCACCCCTCGATCCGAAATAACCTCATCCGTACTCCATGTAAGCGAAACACATCTTTAATCATCAATCTGATGTCTGTTTTGCAGTGGGTAAGCCGACACAAGGGATAAAATGAGCTGCCTTTGTTAACGGTCAACCACCACTAGAATGGTGTTCTTCCCCTGAGAGGTTGGTAACTCTACAATGAAGTCCATAGAAAATGGATCCCACGGGCGGGACGGGGTGGGAAGAGGCTTAACAGACCAGTTTGGTGAGGAGCGAGGTGTTTTGCATCTTGCACAGACCTCACATGAAGTGACATAATTCAAAACATCCTTCCTGCAAGTGGGCCACCAAAAAACGAAAAGAAATTCCTGTGTCTTTTAAATTCCTCTATGCCCAGCTATCTTGGAATCGTGAATGAGTTGCAATACTCTTAATCTGACTGTTTCAGGAATATACAGACGTTGTCCTGAATCCACACACCATTCTTAAAGACAAGACTCACGTCCCTTGGGGGTTGTGCCAAAAAGGAATCGCATGGTATGCTTCCTTGATGTCCTTAAGTAGGTCTTGATTATGAATTACTCCTAGGAATCTAGAGTCAGAAGAATGTCTTTAGGAGGAGTAATTGGACGTGTCTCTGCTGAGTAAATCCTAGAGAGTGCATCAGCCTTTCCATTGCGCGATCCTGGTCTATAAGAGATGATAAAATTAAATTGGTTTAAGAAAAGATTCCAGCGAGCCTGGCGAGGAGTCAGGCACTTAGCCGACCTGATAAACTCAAGGTTACGATGGTCTGTCAGGACGACTATTTGCTGTGCAGCTCCCTGAAGAAGGTGTCTCCATTCTTTGAAGGCAGCAATAATGGCCAACAACTCTCTATGCCCACATCGTTATTCCTCTCAGCCGAAGACAACTGCTGGGAAAAGAAGGCACAGGGATGCAAGACATTCTTCTCACCTGTTCTCTGAGGGAGTATAAGCTCCAACGGCACAGTCTGAAGCATCCACCTCTATTATGAAGGCAAGCTCGGGGTTGGGATGTACTAGGATAGGTGCAGTGGTAAATTTATCTTTTAGACGGGAAAATGCTTCCTGGGCTTGGGGAGTCCAGGAAAACCTAGACTCTTTCCGGGTAAGTTGAGTGATAGGTGACACTACCTCAGAGAAATTTCTAATGAAACGTCTATAGAAGTTGGCAAACCCGATGAAGCGCTGTACCTCCTTCACATTTCTAGGACTTGGCCAATCCTTGATGGCTTGGGTTTTGCTTCCATCCATACTAATTCCTTGTGTAGACAGTACATACCCCAGAAATTGAATTTCGGTCCTATGGAATTCACACTTTTCAAGTTTGATGTAAAGATGATTTTGTCTTAGACGTTCCAAGACCATTCTCACATGTCCATGATGTTCCTCTGTGGAGTTAGAAAAAATTAGAATATCATCCAAATAAATTACCACGAATGTATCTAGGAGATCCCTGAAGATGTCATTCACCAAGTGTTGGAAAGTGGCTGGGGCGGTACTCAGACCAAAAGGCATAACTAGATATTCAAAGTGTCCATAGCGTGACCTGAATGCAGTCTTCCATTCATCCCCAGGTCTAATACGGACTAAGTTATAGGCCCCACGAAGATCTAGTTTAGAAAAAATTTTGGCATGTCGCACTCTCTCCAATAACTCAGGATTAAAGGCAATGGATAACGGTTTCTAATAGTAACCTTATTGAGTTCCCTATAGTCTACGCATGGTCTCAGAGATCCATCTTTCTTCTTTACAAAGAAGATGGGTGCACCTGCAGGAGATGAAGAGGGGCGTATGAAGCCCTTGGCTAGATTTTCATCTATGTAATCCTTTAAAGCCTTTAGCTCGGGCCCCGCCAGGGGTAGATCTTACCAAAAGGTATCTCTGCTCCAGGCAATAATTCAATTGGACAATCATATGGACGGTGAGGAGGAAGCTGGTCAGCGTTCTTCTTGTCACATAATCCACATAGTCCTGGTATACAGCTGGTAGTTCAGGGACTGACAAGATTCCTTTAGGAACAGAGCAAGCTGAAACTTTTGGACTCATCTGTTTCTCTGAAAGTGTAATTCCTTGGTCTCCCAGTTAATGGTAGGATTCTGAGCCTGCAGCCATGGTAGCCCTAGAATAATGGGAAAGTGGGGAGAAGAGATAAGCATAAAGAACAGTTTCTCTTGATGATCTTTACCCATAAGAACCCTCAAAGGCTCTGTTTCCTGATCCACTGGTCCAGAGGTCACAGGGAGCCATCCACAGTTTCCATCTGTACTGGAGTAGCCTTCTTCACTGAACGTATTCCCTGTTTCAGAGCAAAGGAGATATCCATAAAATTTCCACTTGCCCCTGAGTCGATCATAGCAGAGCTAGACACCCAAGCTGAGTCAACCCAGAGTTTGATGGAAAGAAAGCAATGAGAATTGTTTTTCTTACAACTCAGCTGGGACAACCGCTGAGGAAACTTGAAAAATGGCAGCGTTTACACAGTCAACGTCCTCAGAGGTAACGGAGTTTAAGTCCGAGAAATCAAGATCTGTTGCTGCAGATCTCTCTGGAGCCTGAGGCTCGGACCTGACAGATCCCCTCTCGCAACACTCACAATGAATGAGTGCTGCAGTAGTCTTACGAGAACGGCTGGGGCAGTTTATAATGAAGTGCCCTGACTTACCACAATAGAAACATAGATTCTCCTTAAAACGATGTTCCTTGCGTGCATCACTAACCCTCGTTGTAAAGAGTCTACCTGCATGGGTTCAGGTTCAGGTTCCCGTGTAATCCTACTCAAAGGTTCCTTAGCTGGAGAGGAAGGTAGGAAAAGGTTAGTACGATTGCTTTCGAACCATCTCTCTTGCCTGCGTTCAGTCAGACGAGTATCAATACGGATGCAGTAGTTAAAAAGTCACCTAACGCAGTGGAGGGTCGGCACGAGCAAGTTCATCCTTAATCAGTGGAGATAACCCCTTTCGAAAAATAGATTTTTTGGCGGAACTGTCCCAGGTGGTATCAAGGGCCCATCTCCTGAAATCCAAGGCATATTCAGCTACCAAGTGCTTACCTTGGCGCAAAGCTAACATGGCTGCTTCAGCTGTTGCACCTCGATTGGGGTCATCAAACACCTGCCCCATGGCTGAAATAAAATCATCAAGGTGATTCAAACAATCATCTCAGTCTCAATCAGAGGGTTTGCCCACATTAAAGCCTTGTTGGTAAGCAACATAATTATAGTAAGCACCTTAGATCGTTCAGTGGGAAATTGTGAAGCATGTGCAGAAAAAAAAAGATTGCATTGATTAATAAATCCCCTGAATTTCTCACGTTCACCGCCAAAACAAAAGGGGCAACTTGGGAATCCCAGCACTCGGGGCTACGGCAGGAGCCTGGACTCGCCCCTCTAGAACCTCAATCCTGGCTCGCAAATCCTGGGTAGTCTGTCCAACCACTTGCAAATTGTGATTATTGAGGTCCTGTAGATTTGTAAAATGGGTCTTTATATTCTGCAAATCTGCAAGGATATTATCAGTCACTCCGCAAAGTTCCTTTATGCGGGCCTCCATTTTCCAGATCTTTTAAGACAGGATTACTGGAAGAAGAGGAGAGAATAAAAACAATAGTGTTCACCTGTGGCAACACTGCAGAGAGAAAAAAAAATTAAGGGAACTGCTCACCTGGAATGGTTGTGAAAGTCACAACCACTATCATCACAGAAAGTTTCAACCAGACATCTGATATCCAGAGTTACAGCAGACAAAAAAGAGAAAAGAAAGGAAAAAAAAAAAAAAAACAATAGTGTTTACCTGTGGTAACACTGCAAAAAGAAAAACTTAAGGGAATTGCTCACCTGGAATGGTTGTGAGAAGTCACAACCACTGTCATCACAGAAAGTACAACCGGACGTCTGATATCCACAGTACAGCAGACACAGCCTTCCAGACCCAGCAGACACTAACGTTTTTGCTTCAGAATCTTGTAGTGTATGTAGTACAGTTCATATAGCGTCTTGTGCTTGGGTGCGATGAAAACACAGGAGTCACAGGTTTGATATAGAAAAGTCCTGTATTACTTCATACAAGTTGGCAGAAATAGTCACACAGTTTGCAGACACAGAAACAGGAGACACAGCAGGCCAGAGTAATCCAAGCTCAGCAATCACTCTCCAATACAGATTCAGGATCTTCTTCTCTGTTACCGTAAGTCCATGCAAACGTGGGTCTTTCAAAGAGCAGGGTTCAGAGTCCACAAGTGCTTCAGAGCTCCTCAGTAGGAATAGCTGGAGTACAAGGTCCAAGGCTTACAGGAGTCAAGTCACAGGTTCACTGCAGGCTAGGTTCTGAAGCACTGATTGCTCAGCTGTGGCTGCTTAAGAAGCAAAGGAGAGAATCAGGGCGGGAACATGCAAGCTGGAAACTCCATTTTGACTGAGGGCAAGATAGCTGCAGCAAGACAGAAAGTAAAATGGCTGACGAACAAACTGAGTTTCAGGAATATATACATAGAACCTTACACAGGGATTATAGGCAATGGATAACGGTTTCTAATAGTAACCTTATTGAGTTCCCTATAGTCTACGCATGGTCTCAGAGATCCATCTTTCTTCTTTACAAAGAAGATGGGTGCACCTGCAGGAGATGAAGAGGGGCGTATGAAGCCCTTGGCTAGATTTTCGTCTATGTAATCCTTTAAAGCCTTTAGCTCGGGCCCCGCCAGGGGTAGATCTTACCAAAAGGTATCTCTGCTCCAGGCAATAATTCAATTGGACAATCATATGGACGGTGAGGAGGAAGCTGGTCAGCGTTCTTCTTGTCACATAAATCCACATAGTCCTGGTATACAGCTGGTAGTTCAGGGACTGACATGGTTCCTTTAGGAACAGAGCAAGCTGAAACTTTTGGACTCATCTGTTTCTCTGGAAAGTGTAATTCCTTGGTCTCCCAGTTAATGGTAGGATTCTGAGCCTGCAGCCATGGTAGCCCTAGAATAATGGGAAAGTGGGGAGAAGAGATAAGCATAAAGGACAGTTTCTCTTGATGATCTTTACCCATAAGAACCCTCAAAGGCTCTGTTTCCTGATCCACTGGTCCAGAGGTCAGCAGGGAGCCATCCACAGTTTCCATCTGTACTGGAGTAGCCTTCTTCACTGAACGTATCCCCTGTTTCAGAGCAAAGGAGACATCCATAAAATTTCCACTTGCCCCTGAGTCGATCATAGCAGAGCTAGACACCCAAGCTGAATCAACCCAGAGTTTGATGGAAAGAAAGCAATGAGAATTGTTTTTCTTACAACTCAGCTGGGACACCGCTGAGGAAACTTGAAAAATGGCAGCGTTTACACAGTCAACGTCCTCAGAGGTAACGGAGTTTAAGTCCGAGAAATCAAGATCTGTTGCTGCAGATCTCTCTGGAGCCTGAGGCTCGGACCTGACAGATCCCCTCTCGCAACACTCACAATGAATGAGTGCTGCAGTAGTCTTACGAGAACGGCTGGGGCAGTTTATAATGAAGTGCCCTGACTTACCACAATAGAAACATAGATTCTCCTTAAAACGATGTTCCTTGCGTGCATCACTAACCCGTCGTTGTAAAGAGTCTACCTGCATGGGTTCAGGTTCAGGTTCCCGTGTAATCCTACTCAAAGGTTCCTTAGCTGGAGAGGAAGGTAGGAAAAGGTTAGTGCGATTGCTTTCGAACCATCTCTCTTGCCTGCGTTCAGTCAGACGAGTATCAATACGGATGCAGTAGTTAATAAAGTCACCTAACGCAGTGGGAGGGTCGGCACGAGCAAGTTCATCCTTAATCAGTGGAGATAACCCCTTTCGAAAAATAGATTTTTTGGCGGAACTGTCCCAGGTGGTATCAAGGGCCCATCTCCTGAAATCCAAGGCATATTCAGCTACCGAGTGCTTACCTTGGCGCAAAGCTAACATGGCTGCTTCAGCTGTTGCACCTCGATTGGGGTCATCAAACACCTGCCCCATGGCTGAAATAAAAGCATCAAGGTGATTCAAACAATCATCCTCAGTCTCAATCAGATTGTTTGCCCACATCAAAGCCTTGTTGGTAAGCAACATAATTATAGTAAGCACCTTAGATCGTTCAGTGGGAAATTGTGAAGCATGTGCAGAAAAAAAAAGATTGCATTGATTAATAAATCCCCTGAATTTCTCACGTTCACCGCCAAAACGAAAAGGGGGCAACTTGGGAATCCCAGAACTCGGGCTACGGCAGGAGCCTGGACTCGCTCTTCTAGAACCTCAATCCTGGCTCGCAAATCCTGGGCAGTCTGTCCAAACACTTGCAAATTGTGATTAGTGAGGTCCTGTAGGCTTGAAAAACTGGTCTTTATATTCTGCAAATCTGCAAGGATATTATCAGTCACTCCGCAAAGTTCCTTTATGCGGGCCTCCATTTTCCAGATCTTTTTAAGACAGGAGTACTGGAAGAAGAGAGAGGAGAAAAAAAAAAACAATAGTGTTTACCTGTGGTAACACTGCAGAGAGAAAAAAAAATTAAGGGAACTGCTCACCTGGAATGGTTGTGAGAAGTCACAACCACTATCATCACAGAAAGTTCACCCGACATCTGATATCCACAGTTACAGCAGACAAAAAAGAGAAAAGAGAAGAAAAAAAACAAAAAACAATAGTGTTTACCTGTGGTAACACTGCAGAAAAAAAAACACTTAAGGGAATTGCTCACCTGGAATGGTTGTGAGAAGTCACAACCACTGTCATCACAGAAAGTACAACCGGACATCCGATATCCACAGTTACAGCAGACACAGCCTTTCCAGACCCAGCAGACACTAACGTTTTGGCTTCAGAATCTTGTAATGTATGTAGTACAGTTCATATAGCGTCTTGTGCTTGGGTGCAATGAAAATACATGAGACACAGGTTTGATATAGAAAGTCTTGTATTACTTCATACAAGTTGGCAAAAATAGTCACACAGTTTGCAGACACAGAAGCAGGAGACACAGCAGGCCAGAGTAATCTAAGCTCAGCAATCACTCTCCACAACAGGTTCAGGATCTTCTTCTCTGTTACCGTAAGTCCATGCAAACGTGGGTCTTTCAAAGAGCAGGGTTCAGAGTCCACAAGTGCTTCAGAGTTCCTCAGTAGGAATAGCTGGAGTACAAGGTCCAAGGCTTTAGGAGTCAGGTCACAGGTTCACTGCAGGCTAGATTCTGAAGCACTGATTGCTCAGCTGTGGCTGCTTAAGAAGCAAAAGGAGAGAATCAGGGCGGGAACATGCAAGCTGGAAACTCCATTTTGACTGAGGGCAAGATAGCTGCAGCAAGACAGAAAGTAAAATGGCTGACGAACAAACTGAGTTTCAGGAACATGTACACAGAACCTTACAGCCACTTTCCACCCAAGTAACAGAGCCCCATCCTGCACAAGTAACAGAGCAGCGCCCACACAAGTAACAGAGCCGCGCCCCGTGCAAGTAACAGAGCCCCATCCTGCACAAGTAACAGAGCCACGCCCACACAAGTAACAGAGCCGCGCCCCGTGCATGCAACAGAGCCACTTTCCACCCAAGTAACAGAGCCCCATCCTGCACAAGTAACAGAGCAGCGCCCACACAAGTAACAGAGCCCCATCCTGCACAAGTAACAGAGCAGCCCCACACAAGTAACAGAGCCCCATCCTGCACAAGTAACAGAGCAGCGCCCACACAAGTAACAGTGCAGCGCCCCGTGCAAGTAACAGAGCCCCATCCTGCACAAGTAACAGAGCCGCGCCCCGTGCATGCAACAGAGCCACTTTCCACCCAGGTAACAGAGCCCCATCCTGCACAAGTAACAGAGCAGCGCCCACACAAGTAACAGAGCCGCGCCCCGTGCAAGTAACAGAGCCCCATCCTGCACAAGTAACAGAGCCACGCCCACACAAGTAACAGAGCCGCGCCCCGTGCATGCAACAGAGCCACTTTCCACCCAAGTAACAGAGCCCCATCCTGCACAAGTAACAGAGCAGCGCCCACACAAGTAACAGAGCAGCGCCCCGTGCAAGTAACAGAGCCCCATCCTGCACAAGTAACAGCCACGCCCACACAAGTAACAGAGACGCACCCCATGCAAGTAACAGAGCCCCATCCTGCACAAGTAACAGAGCAGCGCCCACACAAGTAACAGAGCCGCGCCCCGTGCAAGTAACAGAGCCCCATCCTGCACAAGTAACAGAGCCACGCCCACACAAGTAACAGAGCCGCGCCCCGTGCATGCAACAGAGCCACTTTCCACCCAAGTAACAGAGCCCCATCCTGCACAAGTAACAGAGCAGCGCCCCGTGCAAGTAACAGAGCCACGTTCCGCACAAGTAACAGAGCCACGCCCACGCAAGTAACAGAGCCACGCCCACGCAAGTAACAGAGCCCCATCCTGCACAAGCAACAGAGCTGCGCCCCGTGCATGTAACAGAGCCACGTTCTGCACAAGTAACAGAGCCACGTCCTGGGCAAGTAACAGAGCCACGTTCTGCACAAGTAACAGAGCCGCGCCCCGTGGAAGTAACAGAGCCACGTTCTGCACAAGCAACGGAGCCGCGCCCCGTGCATGTAACAGAGCCACGTTCTGCACAAGCAACAGAGCCGCGCCCCGTGCAAGTAACAGAGCCACGTTCTGCACAAGTAACAGCCGCGCCCCGTGCAAGTAACAGAGCCACGTTCTGCACAAGCAACAGAGCCACTCCCCGTGCATGTAACAGAGCCACGTTCTGCACAAGTAACAGAGCCGCGCCCCGTGCAAGTAACAGCCACGTTCTGCACAAGCAACAGAGCCGCGCCCCGTGCATGTAACAGAGCCCCATCCTGCACAAGTAACAGAGCCCCATCCTGCACAAGTAACAAGCAGCCGCCTGTGCAAGTAACAGAGCCCCATCCTGCACAAGTAACAGAACCCCATCCTGCACAAGTAACAGAGCCACGCCCCATGCAAGTAACAGAGCCCCATCCTGCACAAGTAACAGAGCCGCGCCCCGTGCATGCAACAGAGCCACTTTCCACCCAAGTAACAGAACCCCATCCTGCACAAGTAACAGAGCAGCGCCCACACAAGTAACAGAGTCGCGCCCCGTGCAAGTAACAGAGCCCCATCCTGCACAAGTAACAGAGCCGTGCCCCGTGCATGCAACAGAGCCACTTTCCACCCAAGTAACAGAGCCCCATCCTGCACAAGTAACAGAGCAGCGCCCACACAAGTAACAGAGTCGCGCCCCGTGCAAGTAACAGAGCCCCATCCTGCACAAGTAACAGAGCCGCGCCCCGTGCATGCAACAGAGCCACTTTCCACCCAAGTAACAGAGCCCCATCCTGCACAAGTAACAGAGCAGCGCCCACACAAGTAACAGAGTCGCGCCCCGTGCAAGTAACAGAGCCCCATCCTGCACAAGTAACAGAGCCGTGCCCCGTGCATGCAACAGAGCCACTTTTCACCCAAGTAACAGAGCCCCATCCTGCACAAGTAACAGAGCAGCGCCCACACAAGTAACAGAGCAGCGCCCCGTGCAAGTAACAGAGCCCCATCCTGCACAAGTAACAGAGCCCCATCCTGCACAAGTAACAGAGCCGCGCCCCGTGCAAGTAACAGAGCCCCATCCTGCACAAGTAACAGAGCCACGCCCACACAAGTAACAGAGCCGCGCCCCGTGCATGCAACAGAGCCACTTTCCACCCAAGTAACAGAGCCCCATCTGTTATAACCCTCTTGTCAGATTTTGTTTCAGTTTGCTGTCACATGACCTTTTTTCCCTATTTAGTCTGGCTCCGCCCTTCTGGCTTTGCTGGACTTCATTGTATTATCTACTCTTAAGCTAGCCGGGTGCTTAGGTGCCTTACTCTGTCAGTTTTGCTTGATCTTAGTATCTCTTAGTATTAGTTTTCTGTTTTATTTTCCCTGCTACAATTTCTGTTAGGAGGTGTCCACCTTTTCACCCAGTCCCTAGATCTTGTAGGGATTCCTCCCTCGCAACTATAGGTCTTCGTTCAGACTAGCTGAGGACTTTAGCGGGTCTGGTCGCAGGATCAGGTTCCCCGTTACATCGTAGGGATCCAGCTCAGTCCTATTGTAGGACAGAATTCCCACCTTTCCTTAGTGCTTGTAGCAGATCATAACAGTAAGTCCAGCCCAAAGAAAAAAAAAAAAAAAAAAAAATCTCTAAGGAAAGATTTTCTGTTTTCCATCATGGTGTCGGTTCGGGATTTGGCTGAACGCCTGCAGGGTCTCTCTCTGGAGGTGGCTGAAATCCAGCAACACGTGAGTAGTTGTTCTGGAGCACATTTTGTGGAGCCAAAGGTACGTTTGCCTGATTTATTTTTTGGTGAACAACAAGATTTTGTTTCTTTTAAAAATGCTTGCTTGTTGTATTTCCGTTTGAGACCCAGATCCTCTGGTGATGAATCACAGCGCATAGGTTCATAATGTCACTTTTGCGCAAAGAACCTCAGGACTGGGCCTTTTCTCTGCAGTCTAGTGATCCATGCTTTAGATCTGTGGATAGTTTTTTTTCTGCTTTGGGGTTGTTGTATGACGATCCAGATCGTGTTTCATCAGCTGAGACAGAATTGAGACGTTTGAGACAGGGATCAGGTAATGTGGAAAAATATTGTACTCACTTCCGAAGGTGGTCCACACAGGTGGGCTGGAACGATTCAGCTTTGAAAAGTTTATTTCTTGCAGGGTTATGTGAAAGGGTTAAAGATTTGCTGATTGCTTATCCTATACCTGGTAACTTGCAAGAGGCTATGCAATTAGCCATACGGGTGATAGGAGACTGCGTGCAAGGTTAATGAGAGTAAATCTGCCTTGTCAGCTCCAAGTTTGGAGAAGGAATGTACTGACATTGCAGAGCCGATGGAAATTGGAGCAATGACACCTCACTCTCGGGAAAAAGAACGCAGATTTGCTCAAGGTTTGTGTTTCTATTGTGGTAAATCTGAGCATTTCATTAAGAACTGTGCGCTTCGAATGAAAAAAGAGAAAAAAAAAAATGAGGTCAGTGTCGCCCGTATAGCTTGTTTAAACAATAAAGGTGTCTTTCTTTCTGCTACCACTGCTGTTGAGGAGGAATTAATGGAGTTTCGGTATTTGTGGATTGTGGTTCAACTCTCAATGTGATTGATGGGAAATTTTTGGAAAAACTAAAATTAAAACCCAAACTTCTGTCTTCCCCTATTAATGTGGTGTCTGTGGATGGTTCTCACTTGAAAAATGTTACTCACCATATCTGTGAATTTCCTCTTACTATTAATGGTGTTCATCAAGAGAATTTGGATTTGGTAGTTTTGAATAATTTGCCCTCACCGGTGATTTTGGGGTTACCCTGGTTAAAATTGCACAATCCGGTACTGGATTGGTCTACCAATGAAATTAAGTCCTGGAGTCCTAAGTGTTATGACAAGTGTTGTAACGGGCGTATTGCTGCTGTAGTTAAGGGGAGTTACCTGTACCTATTCAGGATTTTTGGAAAGTTTTTTTCTGATAAGGAATCGCAGGTATTGCCTCCTCATAGAGATTATGATTGTGCGATTGAATTTGTCCCTGGAGCGACTCTTCCTAAAAGTTGTTTATTTAATTTGACTATTCCTGAGAGAAAGGCTTTGGAGGAATACATACAGACAAGCTTGGCCGCCGGTCACATTAGGCCTTCCAAATCTCCTGTGGCGGTTGGATTTTTTTTGTTAAAAAAAAGGACGGCGGTTTACGGCCTTGTCTAGACTTTCGTGAAATTAATAAGATTACTGTACGCAATCCTTACCCACTGCCATTGATTCCTGATTTTTAACCAGTTAGTGGGGGCCAAGTGGTTCTCTAAAATTGATCTTCGAGGGCATACAATTTGTTGCGCATGAAGGAGGGGATGAATGGAAGACTGCGTTTAACACTCCACTGGGTCATTTTGAGAATCTGGTCATGCCTTTTGGACTTTCCAGTGCTCCGGCATTTTTTCAGAATCTTATTAATGACATCCTTAGACATTTGATCGGCAGAAGTGTGGTTGTGTATTTGGATGACATTTTGATTTATTCACCGGATCTGGAGTCTCATTGGAGGAGTGTGCGTGAAGTATTACAGTTACTGAGTGATAATTCACTTTTTGCTAAGCTGGAGAAATGTGAGTTCGCTGTACAGAGACTTAGTTTTTTGGGCTACATTGTCTCCAGTGAAGGTTTTGAGATGGATCCGGTGAAAGTGCAAGCTGTGCAGGATTGGCCTAGACCTATTGGTGTGAAATCAATACAGAGGTTTTTGGGGTTCGCCAATTATTATAGAAAATTCATAAAAGATTTTTCTGTGATTGCCAAACCTCTGACCGATCTCACCAGGAAAGGTGGTGATGCGGTTCAGTGGACTACTGAGGCCATTGAGGCTTTTGTGTTGGTAAAGGAGAGGTTCAGCTCTGCTCCCATCCTTACGCAGCCTGATGTGACTAAACCATTTTTGGTTGAGGTTGATGCTTCTTCTGTGGGGGTCGGCGCGGTGTTGTCTCAGGAAAAGACGGATGGAGTACATCCCTGTGCTTTTTTTTCAAAGAAATTTTCTGAGTCTGAACTAAATTATGATATCGGTAATCGGGAATTGTTGGCCATTAAACTCACATTTGAACACTGGCGTCATTTTTTGGAGGGAGCGGAATTTCCCGTTCAAGTCTTCACCGATCATAAAAATCTGATCTACCTTGATGCTGCCAAACGCTTGAATGCCCGTCAGGCTAGGTGGGCACTGTTTTTCTCACGGTTTAATTTTACCGTTACTTACATCCCAGGTACTAAAAATGTTAAAGCTGATGCTTTGTCTCGCAGCTTTTCTCCTATGGTGGGTACTGAGGAGGAGGAGGAAAACATTTTACAAGAGGGGTTGTTATTGCTGTTTTGGACTCCATGTTGGAAGATGAGATTCTTAAAGCACAGGAGAATGCCCCATCTAAAACGCCGCATGGGAGGTTGTTTGTGCCTGGTACCCTGAGGGGGGGGAGAGAGATAGAGATAGAGAGAGAGAGAGAGAGAGAGAGAGAGAGAGAGAGAGAGAGAAAAGCCTGATGTGTGAAAGTAGCCTTACTCTGTCAGTTTTGCTTGATCTTAGGATCTCTTAGTATTTGTTTTCTGTTTTATATTCCCTGCTACAATTTCTGTTAGGAGGTGTCCACCTTTTCACCCAGTCCCTAGATCTTGTAGGGATTCCTCCCTCGCAACTATAGGTCTTCGTTCAGACTAGCTGAGGACTTTAGCGGGTCTGGTCGCAGGATCAGGTTCCCCGTTACATTGTAGGGATCCAGCTCAGTCCTATTGTAGGGACAGAATTCCCACCTTTCCTTAGTGCTTTAGCAGATCATAACACCATCCTGCACAAGTAACAGAGCAGCGCCCCGTGCAAGTAACAGAGCCACGTTCCGCACAAGTAACAGAGCCACGCCCACGCAAGTAACAGAGCCCCATCCTGCACAAAGCAACAGAGCTGTGCCCCGTGCATGTAACAGAGCCACGTTCTGCACAAGTAACAGAGCCACGTCCTGCGCAAGTAACAGAGCCACGTTCTGCACAAGCAACAGAGCCGCGCCCCGTGCATGTAACAGAGCACGTTCTGCACAAGTAACAGAGCCGCGCCCCGTGCATGTAACAGAGCCACGTTCTGCACAAGTAACAGAGCCACGCCCCGTGCAAGTAACAGAGCCACGTTCTGCACAAGTAACAGAGCCACGCCCACGCAAGTAACAGAGCCACGTTCCGCGCAAGTAACAGAGCCCCATCTTGCACAAGCAACAGAGCCGCGCCCCGTGCAAGTAACAGAGCCACGTTCTGCACAAGCAACAGAGCCGCGCCCCGTGCATGTAACAGAGCCATGTTCTGCACAAGTAACAGAGCCACGCCCGTGCAAGTAACAGAGCCACTCCCCGCGCGAGTAACAGAGTCGAGCGCTGCGCAAGTGACAGCCGCGCCTGCGCAAGTAATAGAGCCCCATCCTGCACAAGTAACACAGCCGCGCTCCATGCAAGTAACAGAGCCCCATCCTGCACAAGCAACAGAGCTGTGCCCCGTGCATGTAACAGAGCCACGTTCTGCACAAGTAACAGAGCCACGTCCTGCGCAAGTAACAGAGCCACGTTCTGCACAAGCAACAGAGCCGCGCCCCGTGCATGTAACAGAGCCACGTTCTGCACAAGTAACAGAGCCGCGCCCCGTGCATGTAACAGAGCCACGTTCTGCACAAGTAACAGAGCCACGCCCCGTGCAAGTAACAGAGCCACGTTCTGCACAAGTAACAGAGCCACGCCCACGCAAGTAACAGAGCCACGTTCCGCGCAAGTAACAGAGCCCCATTTGCACAAGCAACAGAGCCGCGCCCCGTGCATGTAACAGAGCCATGTTCTGCACAAGTAACAGAGCCACGCCCCGTGCAAGTAACAGAGCCACGTTCTGCACAAGTAACAGCCGCGCCCCGTGCAAGTAACAGAGCCACGTTCTGCACAAGCAACAGAGCCGCGCCCCGTGCATGTAACAGAGCCATGTTCTGCACAAGTAACAGAGCCACGCCCCGTGCAAGTAACAGAGCCACGTTCTGCACAAGTAACAGCCGCGCCCCGTGCAAGTAACAGAGCCACGTTCTGCACAAGCAACAGAGCCGCGCCCCGTGCATGTAACAGAGCCACGTTCTGCACAAGCAACAAAGCCGCGCCCCGTGCATGTAACAGCCACGTTCTGCACAAGTAACAGAGCCGCGCCCCGTGCATGTAACAGAGCCACGCCCACACAAGTAACAGAGCCACGTTCCGCACAAGTAACAGAGCCCCATCCTGCATAAGTAACAGAGCCACGCCCCGTGCATGTAACAGAGCCACGTTCCGCACAAGTAACAGAGCCACGTTACGCACGAGTAACAGAGCCCCATCCTGCACAAGTAACAGAGCCGCGCCCCGTGCAAGTAACAGAGCCACATTCCGCGCAAATAACAGCCCCATCCTGGGCAAGTAACAGAGAGGCGCCTCGTGCAAGTAACAGAGCCACTTTCCACCCAAGAAACAGAGCCCCATCCTGCACAAGTAACAGAGCCGCGCCCGCGCAAGTTACAGAGCCCCACCCTGCGCAAGTAACACAGCTGCGCTCCATGCGATTAACAGAGCCCCATCCTGCACAAGTAACAGAGCCACGTCCCGCGCAAGTAACAGAGCCCCACCCTGCGCAAGTAACACAGCTGTGCTCCATGCAAGTAACAGAGCCCCACCCTGCGCAAGTAACACAGCTGCGCTCCATGCAAGTAACAGAGCCCCATCCTGCACAAGTAACAGAGCCATGTCCCTGCGCGAGTAAAAGAGTCGAGCCCTGCGCATGTGAGAGAGCCGCACCCGCGCAAGTAACAGAGTCCTACCCTGCGCTAGTAACACAGCCGCGCTCCATGCAAGTAACAGAGCCCCATTCTGCACAAGTATCAGCCACGTCCGCGCAAGTAACAGAGCCACGTTCCGCGCAAGTAACAGAGCCACTCTCCGCGCGAGTAACAGAGTCGAGCGCTGCGCAAGTGACAGCCGCGCCTGCGCAAGTAATAGAGCCCCATCCTGCACAAGTAACACAGCCGCGCTCCATGCAAGTAACAGAGCCCCATCCTGCACAAGTAACAGAGCCACATCCCGCGCAAGTAACAGAGCCACGTCCAACACAAGTAACAGAGCCACGTCCAACACAAGTAACAGAGCCACGTCCCACGCAAGTAACAGCCACGTCCAACACAAGTAACAGAGCCACGTTACTCGCAAGTAACAGCCCTATCCTGCGCAAGTAACAGAGCCCCATCCTGCACAAGTAACAGAGTCATGCCCCACGCAAGTATTAGAGCCACGCTCACGCAAGTAACAGAGCCCCATCCTGCTCATGTAACAGAGCCCCATCCTGCTCAAGTAACAGAGCCACACCCCACGCAAGTAACAGAGCCACGTTCCGCGCAAGTAACAGAGCCACTCCCGCGCGAGTAACAGAGTCGAGCGCTGCGCAAGTGACAGCCGCGCCTGCGCAAGTAATAGAGCCCCATCCTGCACAAGTAACACAGCCGCGCTCCATGCAAGTAACAGAGCCCCATCCTGCACAAGTAACAGAGCCACGTCCCGTGCAAGTAACAGAGCCACGTCCCACGCAAGTAACAGAGCCACGTCCAACACAAGTAACAGAGCCACGTTACTCGCAAGTAACAGCCCTATCCTGCGCAAGTAACAGAGCCCCATCCTGCACAAGTAACAGAGTCATGCCCCACGCAAGTATTAGAGCCACGCTCACGCAAGTAACAGAGCCCCATCCTGCTCACGTAACAGAGCCCCATCCTGCTCACGTAACAGAGCCCCATCCTGCTCAAGTAACAGAGCCACACCCCACGCAAGTAACAGAACTGCGCCCCACGCAAGTACCCGAGCTGCGCCACGTGCTAGTAACACAATCCTCATCCTGCGCAAGTAACGGAGCTGCGCCTTGAGCAAGTAACAGAGCTGCGCCAGAGCTCCACCCTGCGCAACTGATGGAACTTTGCATTGTGCAAGGGATGGAGCAATGCAGTTGCTTTTGTCTTTTGCTGCACTTTCTACACTCAATTAACACATCGGTTTTAGTCAGTTAAGTAAAAATTATGCAAAAATGTGAAAACCACAAAAATCTCTTCTAAAAACAACCTTAAAGTGAAACTATCATCAGGATTTCGCTAAGCAAACTACAGACAATGTCAGGTTGCCGCTGTTATACTGATTAAAATGATACGAGGAGTGAAGAAATCCGTCTTGTGTTTTTTGTGTAATCAGTGTTAGAAGGTTTCATTTAATGAGATCGAGCTCTGGGGCAGGACGTAGGCAGTCTTATCTTCCTGCTCTAAGCCAGAGAACCCAAAGAAAGGCCTGACCACAGACTCGCCCACAGACTGCCCACAGGCCACCCCATCACAAACATGGTCCCCATCAGAGACAGACTGTGCTTCCGGGCGGCCTGTTTGCGGTCTGTGGTCAGGTCTTTCCTTGGGTTCTCTGGCTTAGAGCAGGAAGGTAAGACTCTGTCTACAGTCCTGCCCCGAACAACCTGACAATGGCTGTAGTTTACTTAGCAAACCCCTGCTGACAGGGTCACTTTAAATGTATATTATGAGATTTCAGAGCTCAAGAAAAATATTCTGCAACTTACAAAAAAGGTGAACGATTGAAAAAATGGATGTAATGGGGTGAGTTTGGTTTGATGTGAGATCAAGAAATTCAAATTTAAATCTGTGTCCAAAAGAAAGGAAAAATGTGATCATCAGCAGAACAGATGAGGAGACGACAAACCATTCACATAAAAGATCCAGAGATCTCCTGCCAGGAATGGACACTGCTAATACTAACCAGCTGCAGTCTGTTCATGCATCTCTGCAATCATAATTGAGCCATCCCACTATGTCCACCATGATATAGAACACGCATGGCAAAAGTATACTGAAACTGCATTCACCGTGTGCACACATTACTGATCCTGAGTTACATCCTGTATTATACTCCAGAGCTGCACTCACTATTCTGCTGGTGCAGTCACTGTGTACATACATTACATTACTGATCCTGAGTTACATACTGTATTAATACTCCAGAGCTGCACTCACTATTCTGCTGGTGCAGTCACTGTGTACATACATTACATTACTGATCCTGAGTTACCTCCTGTATTATACTCCAGAGCTGCACTCACTATTCTGCTGGTGCAGTCACTGTGTACATACATTACATTACTGATCCTGAGTTACCTCCTGTATTATACCCAAAGCTGCACTCACTATTCTGCTGGTGCAGTCACTGTGTACATACATTACATTACTGATCCTGAGTTACATCCTGTATTATACTCCAGAGCTGCACTCACTATTCTGCTGGTGCAGTCACTGTGTACATACATTACATTACTGATCCTGAGTTACATCCTGTATTATACTCCAAAGCTACACTCACTATTCTGCTGGTGCAGTCACTGTGTACATACATTACATTACTGATCCTGAGTTACATCCTGTATTATACTCCAGAGCAGCACTCACTATTCTGCTGGTGCAGTCACTGTGTACATACATTACATTACTGATCCTGAGTTACCTCCTGTATTATACTCCAGAGCTGCACTCACTATTCTGCTGGTGCAGTCACTGTGTACATACATTACATTACTGATCCTGAGTTACATCCGTGTTTATACTCCAGAGCAACACCACTATCTGCTGGTGCAGTCACTGTGTACATACATTACATTACTGATCCTGAGTTACATCCTGTATTATACTCCAGAGCTGCACTCACTATTCTGCTGGTGCAGTCACTGTGTACATACATTACATTACTGATCCTGAGTTACATCCTGTATTATACTCCAGAGCTGCGCTCACTATTCTGCTGGTGCAGTCACTGTGTACATACATTACATACTGATCCTGAGTTACATCCTGTATTATACTCCAGAGCAGCACTCACTATTCTGCTGGTGCAGTCACTGTGTACATACATTACATTACTGATCCTGAGTTTACATCCTGTAATTATACTCCAGAGCTGCACTCACTATTCTGCTGGTGCAGTCACTGTGTACATACATTACATTACTGATCCTGAGTTACATCCTGTATTATTCCCAGAGCTGCACTCACTATTCTGCTGGTGCAGTCACTGTGTACATACATTACATTACTGATCCTGAGTTACATCCTGTAATATACTCCAGAGCAGCACTCACTATTCTGCTGGTGCAGTCACTGTGTACATACATTACATTACTGATCCTGAGTTACATCCTGTATTATACCCCAGAGCTGCACTCACTATTCTGCTGGTGCAGTCACTGTGTACATACATTACTGATCCTGAGTTACATCCTGTATTATACTCCAGAGCTGCACTCACTATTCTGCTGGTGCAGTCACTGTGTACATACATTACATTACTGATCCTGAGTTACCTCCTGTATTATACTCCAAGCTGCACTCACTATCTGCTGGTACAGCACTGTGTACATACATTACATTACTGATCCTGAGATTACATCCTGTATTAACTCCTGAGCTGCACTCACTATTCTGCTGGTACAGTCACTGTGTACATACATTACATTACTGATCCTGAGTTACCTCCTGTATTATACCCCAGAGCTGCACTCACTATTCTGCTGGTGCAGTCACTGTGTACATACATTACATACTGATCCTGAGTTACATCCTGTAATATACTCCTGAGCTGCACTCACTATTCTGCTGGTACAGTCACTGTGTTCATTACATTACATTACTGATCCTGAGTTACATCCTGTATTATACCCCAGAGCTGCACTCACTATCTGCTGGTGCAGTCACTGTGTACATACATTACATTACGATGCCTGAGTTACATCCTGTATATACTCCAGAGCTGCACTCACTATTCTGCTGGTGCAGTCACTGTGTACATACATTACATTACTGATCCTGAGTTACATCCTGTATTATACTCCAGAGCTGCACTCACTATTCTGCTGGTGCAGTCACTGTGTACATACATTACATTACTGATCCTGACTACATACCTGTATTATACCCCAGAGCTGCACTCACTATTCTGCTGGTGCAGTCACTGTGTACATACATTACATTACTGATCCTGAGTTACGTCCTGTATTATACTCCAGAGATGCACTCACTATTCTGCTGGTGCAGTCACTGTGTACATACATATACATTACTGATCCTGAGTTTACGTCCTGTATTATACCCCAGAGCTGCACTCACTATTCTGCGGTGCAGTCACTGTGTACATACATTACATTACTGATCCTGAGTTACATCCTGTGTTATACTCCAGAGCGGCACTCACTATTCTGCTGGTGCATCACTGTGTTCATACATTACATTACTGATCCTGAGTTACATCCTGTATTATACCCCAGAGCTGCACTCACAATTCTGCTGGTGCAGTCACTGTGTACATACATTACATTACTGATCCTGAGTTACCTCCTGTATTATACCCCAGAGCTGCGCTCACTATTCCTGGTGCAGTCACTGTGTACATACATTACTGATCCTGAGTTACATCCTTATTATACCCCAGAGCTGCACTCACTATTCTGCTGGTGCAGTCTCTGTGTACATACATTACATTACTGATCCTGAGTTACGTCCTGTATTATACCCCAGAGCTGCACTCACTATTCTGCTGGTGCAGTCACTGTGTACATACATTACTGATCCTGAGTTACATCCTGTATTATACCCCAGAGCTGCACTCCACTATTCTGCTGGTGCAGTCTCTGTGTACATACATTACATTACTGATCCTGAGTTACGTCCTGTATTATACCCAGAGCTGCACTCACTATTCTGCTGGTGCAGTCACTGTGTACATACATTACATTACTGATCCTGAGTTACATCCTGGTTATACTCCAGAGCGGCACTCACTATTCTGCTGGTGCATCACGTGTTCATACATTACATTACTGATCCTGAGTTACATCCTTATTATACCCCAGAGCTGCACTCACTATTCTGCTGGTGCAGTCACTGTGTACATACATTACATTACTGATCCTGAGTTACCTCCTGTATTATACCCCAGAGCTGCACTCACTATTCTGCTGGTGCAGTCACTGTGTACATACATTACAGTACTGATCCTGATTACATCCTGTAATTATACTCCAGAGCTGCACTCACTATTCTGCTGGTGCAGTCACTGTGTACATACTTACTGATCCTTGATTTACATCCTGTATTATACCCCAGAGCTGCACTCACTATTCTGCTGGTGCAGTCTCTGTGTACATACATTACATTACTGATCCTGAGTTACCTCCTGTATTATACTCCAGAGCTGCACTCACTATTCTGCTGGTGCAGTCTCTGTGTACATACATTACATTACTGATCCTGAGTTACCTCCTGTATTATACTCCAGAGCTGCACTCACTATTCTGCTGTGCAGTCTCTGTGTACATACATTAAAATTACTGATCCTGAGTTACCTCCTGATTATACTCTAGAGCTGGCACTCAGTGTTCTGCTGGTGCAGTCACTGTGTACATACATTACATCACTGATCCTGAGTTACATCCTGTGTTATACTCCAAGCTGCACTCACTATTCTGCTGGTGAAATCACTGTGTACATACATTACATTACGATCCTGAGTTACCTCCTGTATATACCCAGAGCTGCGCTCACTATTCTGCTGGTGCAGTCACTGTTACATACATTCAATTACTGATCCTGAGTTACATCCTGTATTAAACCCCAGACTGCACTCACTATCTGCTGGTGCATCACTGTGTACATACATTACATTATTGATCCTGAGTTACATCCTGTATTATACTCCAGAGCTGCACTCACAATTCTGCTGGTGCAGTCACTGTGTACATACATTACATTATTGATCCTGAGTTACCTCCTGTATTATACTCCAGAGCTGCACTCACTATTCGCTGGTGCAGTCACTGTGTACATACATTACATTACTGATCCTGAGTTACCTCCTGTATTATACTCCAGAGCTGCACTCACTATTCTGCTGGTGCAGTCACTGTGTACATACATTACATTACTGATCCTGAGTTACCTCCTGTATTATACTCCAGAGCTGCACTCACTATTCTGCTGGTGCAGTCACTGTGTACAACATTACATTACTGATCCTGAGTTACCTCCTGTATTATACCCCAGAGCTGCGCTCACTATTCTGTTGGTGCAGTCACTGTGTACATACATTACATTACTGATCCTGAGTTACATCCTGTATTATACTCCAGAGCTGCACTCACTATTCTGCTGATGCAGTCACTGTGTACATACATTACATTACTGATCCTGAGTTACCTCCTGTATTATACTCCAGAGCTGCACTCACTATTCTGCTGGTGCAGTCACTGTGTACATACATTACATTACTGATCCTGAGTTACATCCTGTATTATACCCCAGAGCTGCACTCACTATTCTGCTGGTGCAGTTACTGTGTACATACATTACATTACTGATCCTGAGTTACATCCTGTATTATACTCCAGAGCTGCACTCACTATTCTGCTGGTGCAGTCACTGTGTACATACATTACTGATCCTGAGTTACCTCCTGTATTATACTCCAGAGCTGCACTCACTATTCTGCTGGTGCAGTCATTGTGTACATACATTACATTACTGATCCTGAGTTACATCCTGTATTATACTCCAGAGCTGCACTCACTATTCTGCTGGTGCAGTTACTGTGTACATACATTCCATTACTGATCCTGAGTTACATCCTGTATTATACTCCAGAGCTGCACTCACTATTCTGCTGGTGCAGTCACTGTGTACACACATTACATTACTGATCCTGAGTTACACCTTGTATTATACCCCAGAGCTGCACTCACTATTCTGCTGGTGTGGGCTCCTTGTTCTTGGATGATCACATTGTTTTTTGGAGCCTGACAGTTTTTTATTCATTCTGTTCTGTTCAGTTCTTCGTGCTGTGATAGATCTGTGGACTTGCAGTTCATGACCTTTATGTTGTTGCACCAGTTATATGTCAGCAGTTGGATGGTTAAGTCACTGTTGTTTCTTACGGACTCCTACCCATCAGTGTGAATAATATTGGTCCAATGTTGTTCCTGAAAAGTCGGACGAGTGTCATGCGATTTTCATGCGAGTACAATGTAAATTTTCTCAGCTAGCATCTGTCTGACATCCTAATGACAAGCGTTTGTGATCCATATACAATGTGATTTTAGCATTAGCTTTTACATAGAGTAATCCTCTGTCATTTAAAGATAGTTTAAATAGTCTTCAATAGATAGATAGAATTATGTGAGCGGCACACAGTGGTGTGAAACAGTGTTTGCCCCTTCCTGAGTTCCTATTCTTTTGCATGTTTGTCACACTTAAATGTTTCAGATCACCAAACAAATTACATATTAGACAAAGATCACACAAGCATCACAAAATATATTGCCTAAAGAGCACTTCCAATCACAAATGAATCATAAGAAAAATTAGGAAGCTTTATGCCATAAAATCAGTGAAATTTTATTATAAACAAATTTAAAAACATTACAGAATAGTGTAATACATATGGGACAAAAAAGGCAAAGAAAGGCCTGTATCGGGTATAAGGGGTGTTAAGGATGCATATACATAAAGAGATCTGATTTGTGAAAAAGATGTTATGCAATATAAATGGTAGTATTTCAGAACGAATAATGAAGCTCCAGAGACTAGGAAATCAGGAAAGGGCAATAACTTACTAACTCTTGGGCTTGTTGTCAGCTGGCAATACAAAGCTGACATCAACCCCAATACTATTACCTCACTTCCAACCGCACCAGGGCAAGTGGGAAGAGGAAAGCCAAGAGCTCCATTATTCGTTCTGAAATACTACCATTTAAATTACATAACATCTTTTTCACAAATCAGATCTCTTTATGTATATGCATACTTAAAACCCCTTATACCCGATACAGGCCTTTCTTTTGCATTTTTTGTCCTCATATGTATTACATTATTCTGTAATGTTTTTAAATTTGGTTAAATAAAATTTCAATGATTTTATGGCATAAAGCTTCCTAATTTTTCTCATGATTCAAAGATAATACAAGTTATCACAAAATGCAGTTTTTAAATGAAGATCTTTATTATTAAGGGAAAAAGAAATCCAAACTTACAGTTGTGAAAAAGTGATTGCCCACACCATTAAAACAAAATAAATAAACTGTGGTTTATCACCTCTTTGGGAAACTGATTTCACATTCCCTAGTCACACAAGGCCTGACTACTGCCACACCTGTTCTCTGGCAGCGAATCACTTAAATAGGACCTGCCTGACAATGTGAAGTACTGTAGACCAAAGGTTCCTCAAAAGCTAGACATCATGCCGCGATCCAAAGAAATTCTGGAACAAACGAGAAACAAAGTAATTGAGATCTATCAGTCTGGAAAAGGTTATAAATCCATTTCTAAACTTGGGGACTCCAGCGAACGATAGTGAAAGCCATTATCCACAAGTGGCGAAAACAGCGACGACTCTTCTAAGAGGTCACAAAAGACCCACAACAACATTCAAGAAACTGCAAGCATCACTTGCCTCAGTTAAGGTCAGTGTTCATGACTCCACCATAGGAAAGAGACTGGGCAAAAATGGCCAGCATTGCAGAGTTCCAAGACGTAAATCACTGTAGATCAATAAGGACATAAAGGCTTGTTTCAGTTTTGCCAGAAAACATCTTGCTGATCCCCAAGATGTTTTGAGAATACTCTGTGGACTGACGAGACAAAAGTTGACCTTTTTGGAAGGTGTATGTCCCATTACATCTGGCGTAGAAGTAACACATTTCAGAAAAGGGACATCATTCCAACAGTAAATTATGGTGGTGGTAGTGTGATGGTCTGGGGCTGTTTTGCTTCATGACATGGAAGACTTTGCTGTGGTAAATGGAACTATGAATTCTGCTGTCTACCAAAAAATCCTGAAGGAAAATGTCTGGTCATCTGTTCCTGACCTTAAGATGAAGCCCACTTGGGTTATGCAGCAGGACAATGATCCAAAACACACCAGCGAGTCCACCTGTGAATCACTCAAGAAAAACAAAATTAAGACTTTGGAGTGGCCTAGTCAAAGTCCTGACCTTAATTTGATTGAGATGCTGTGGCATGACTTTAAAAAACCAGTTCATGCTCGGAAACCCTCCAATGCAGCTGAATTACAACAATCCTGCAGAGATGAGATGCTAAAGTTCCTCCACAGCGTTGTAAAAGATTCATTGCCAGTTATCGCAAATGCTTGATTGCAGTTGTTGCTGCTAAGGGAGGCCCAACCAGTTATTAGGTTTAGGGGGTAAGGGACAATCCCTTTTTCACACAGGGCCCTGTAGGTTTGGATTTCTTTTTCCCTTAATAATAAAGACCTTCATTTATAAACTGCATTTTGTGTTTACTTGTAAATACTAGACAAAGATAACACATTTGTTTGGTGATCTGAAACATTTAAGTGGGACAAGCATGAAAAAGAATAGGAAATCAGGAAGGGGCAATAACTTACTAACCCCTGGGCTTGATGTCAGCTGGCAATACAAAGCTGACATCAACCCCCCCAATACTATTACCTCACTTCCAACCGCACCAGGGCAAGTGGGAAGAGGAAAGCTAAGTGCCAGAATTGGCGCATTTAATGGATGCCCATTTCTGGGCTGCTAAGAGTTGAAGTTTTTAGGCTGTCTGCTCAGCCTTTGCTGGTTATTAATTATAGGGCAGCACGGTGGCTCAGTGGTTAGCATTGCAGCACTGGAGTCCTGGGTTCCAATCCCACCAAGGACAAAATCTGCAAGGAGTTTGTATGTTCTGCGTGGGTTTCCTCTGGGCACTCCGGTTTCCTCCCACATTCCAAAGACATACTGATAGGGAATACAAAAAACAAGAAACAAATATCCTAAAATAAAACAAAATAAAAAATATATATTGCAAAAATGCATGAAGTTGTAATAATAATAATAAGGGTATTTGGTAAACATAATTTTGATCAAAAGAATGTACAAGCCATCCCGCCACGTCAAGGCAACCCTTTGTGGGACAGTCCTAAAAACCTTTCCACTTGTCAAGTGACACAAATGTGAACAAGGGCAGAGGGACTGAACCCACCAGTTGAAGCTCAGGCCAGACAGGATGGATTTTCTCAACTCCGAAACAAAAAACAAGAAACAAATATCCTAAAAGTTTTCTTGTTTTTTGTTTTCTCTGTTTAATGGTCATGTGTTTGATATGCATTTACATTTTGCATACACATCAACTTATTATTTTTTCAGTTCAGACCCAGTTTTTTATACTGATAGGGAATGTAGATTGTGAGCCCCTTCAGGAACAGAGATGATAATGTGTACAAACTGTAAAGCGCTGCAGAATATGTTACCGCTGTATAAAAAATTATATATAGGGGACTACACGTCCTTTTTTGGGGGGTCCCCATTTTAATAACCAGTAAAGGCTAATTATACAGCTGTGAGCTGATATTAATAGCCTGGGAAGCTCCAAGGGTATTACCCCCTTCTCAGGCTATAAACATCTTCCGCTGTCCGCTTTCCCTCTGCTGGTTAATAAAATGTTGAGGGATCCCACGCCATTTTTTTCTTTAAGTTATTTAATTATTAGCTAAATACATGTACATTAATCTACACATACACAAGCACTGTACTAACTATATAATGTCACAGCTTTCTATCTCTAAAACAACAACCTATGTGAGATAAACTTACTATGATAAGACAACATAAATTTCAGATATTCACAAAGACAACAATATAAACCGACTCAAAAAATGTGAATAAATCAAAGAGAATCATGGAATAAAAAATATATCATTTTATTGAATGACAATATTAAAATTATTAACAACATGAAATTGCGAGGAAACAAAAAAGAAGACAATATCAAAAATACCATAGTACAGAGAAAAACATTATTAGGAAAACTGACAAGAAATCATGATTCAATATAAAAAAAGCCCTTCCAGCAAGTCTTTTAAAAGTGCAAAAAAAGCTTAATAGATGAAAAAGTCGTCCAAAGGTAAGGTGCATACAAGCATAAGGGAAAGGGATAAAAATAAGTGAATAAATACCAAAACGTGAGAGAAAAAATAGAGCTATACGGCGTTTTTATAGATCATAAAAATATATAATTTTATTAGTGAAAAAACATGAATATCAATATCAGCACAGATATCACATGACAAATGCAAGAAACACCACCTCACATAGCACTCAAATGCCTCAAAAAACTATTATATAGATGGTAAATATATGGAAAGATAGCAACACATCTATCGGTAGATAGCAGCATAATAGGACTAGTGGATGCCAAATACAAAGGGTCACAGTGGAACCAATATTGCACCTCAAGCGTTAAGCCCAGGGCATCCATAAAAATTTATAAAGTGCATGATAAGTACAGATAGCCAATCTTAAAGGGTATGCCACAGTAAACGAGATCGCTAACGAGATCGCAATTGCGTCACCATTTTATGACGCAGTAGCGATCTCGTTAGCGACTTAGCTGTGTGTGACATGTAGCAGCGATGTGGCCCCTGCTGAGATGTCGTTGATCGCTTATGAACGTTCTGAGCCGTTTTCTGGTCGTTGGTGTCCCGCTGGTGAGCCTGAATCGCTGAGTGTGACACCCTTTATGAACGACTTCACCAGCGTCGCAGGTGGGACTAGGTTTTCCCAATGACCGCAGAGGTCGTTATACAGATCGCTGATGAGATGTGTTTGGAATCACAGATCGCTGATGAGTTGTGTTTGGAATTAACAGCTAAGTCGCTAACGAGATCGTTACTGCGTCATAAATGGTGACGTAATTGCGATCTCGTTTAGCGATCTCGTTTGCTATCTCGCTTAGTGTGGCATACCCTTAAAGGAGGCAGAAGAGGGTATGCAGGGGAATGGTATGCGCCCCGACGCGCGTTTCGCAACCACAGAGTGTTGGTTCCTCAAGGATAAGTGATAAGTGTGGCAGTGCCTTTAGGATTAGTACAATGTAATTAAATTAGTGATGTGTAAAGTAAACATTGGACCAAGGTGTGAGATTGAACAACTCAAGGACTAACCAAGGTGTGAAAGTAAACAGATACACAACTCAGCAGATGGTATCACACAGGATAGGATTAAGGCTGGGTCTCACATACCGATACACCAGCGATCCCGACAACGATATGCACTTGTCAGGATCGCTGGTGTATCGCTACATGATCGCTGCTGAGCTGCCAAACAGGCAGCGATCAGCACAAGGACACTGCGGGTAAACATCGCTTAGTTACCCGCAGTGTACCTTGGATACCAGCGCCCAGATGCAGGGAGCTGGTAACCAAGGTACACAGCGGGTTTCTAGACACAGCCCCGCGCCTGGAAACCCGCTGTGTACCTTGGTTACCAGCGGATCGCTAGTCTCCCGCCTGTCACACGCAGCGATGTGTGCCTGTCAGCGGGAAACCAGCGATCAAAAAAATGTCCTGACATTTCAGTGACGATCAGCGATACCCGGCAGGGGGCTGATCGTCGCTGAATGTCACACACAGCGATATCGCTGGTGAGCTCGCTGCTGCGTCACAAAACTAGTGACTCAGCACCGATCTCGGTAGCGATATCACTATGTGAGACGGGGGCTTTAGATACACAGCTCAGCAGTCAGTATCACACAGGATAGGATTAGATACACGCTCAGCAGTCAGTATCACACAGGAGAGGATTAGATACACAACTCAGCAGATGGTATCACACAGGATAGGATTAGATACACAGCTCAGCAGACTGTATCACACAGGGTAGGATTAGATACACGGCTCAGCAGTCAGTATCACACAGGATGGGATTAGATACACGGCACAGCAGTCAGTATCACACAGGATAGGATTAGATACACGGCTCAGCAGTCAGTATCACACAGGAGAGGATTAGATACACAGCTCAGCAGATGGTATCACACAGGATAGGATTAGATACACAGCTCAGCAGACTGTATCACACAGGGTAGGATTAGATACACTGCTCAGCAGTCAGTATCACACAGGATAGGATTAGATACACGGCTCAGCAGACAGTATCACACAGGATAGGATTAGATACACGGCTCAGCAGTCAGTATCACACAGGAGAGGATTAGATACACGGCTCAGCACACAGTATCACACAGGATAAGGTTAGATGCACAGCTCAGCACAGTATCACACAGGATAGGATTAGATACACGGCTCAGCAGACAGTATCACACAGGATAAGATTAGATATACACGGCTCAGCAGACAGTATCACACAGGATAAGGTTAGATGCACAGCTCAGCAGACAGTATCACACAGGATAGGATTAGATACACGGCTCAGCAGACAGTATCACACAGGATAGGATTAGATACACGGCTCAGCAGACAGTATCACACAGGATAAGGTTAGATGCACAGCTCAGCAGACAGTATCACACAGGATAGGATTAGATACACGGCTCAGCAGACAGTATCACACAGGATAGGATTAGATACACGGCTCAGCAGACAGTATCACACAGGATAGGATTAGATACACGGCTCAGCAGACAGTATCACACAGGATAAGGTTAGATGCACAGCTCAGCACAGTATCACACAGGATAGGATTAGATACACGGCTCAGCAGACAGTATCACACAGGATAGGATTAGATGCACAGCTCAGCACAGTATCACACAGGATAGGATTAGATACACGGCTCAGCAGACAGTATCACACAGGATAGGATTAGATACACGGCTCAGCAGACAGTATCACACAGGATAGGATTAGATACACGCTCAGCAGACAGTATCACACAGGATAAGATTAGATACACGGCTCAGCAGACAGTATCACACAGGATAAGGTTAGATGCACAGCTCAGCAGACAGTATCACACAGGATAGGATTAGATACACGGCTCAGCAGACAGTATCACACAGGATAAGGTTAGATGCACAGCTCAGCAGTCAGTATCACACAGGATAGGATTAGATACACGGCTCAGCAACAGTATCACACAGGATAAGGTTAGATGCACAGCTCAGCACAGTATCACACAGGATAGGATTAGATACACGGCTCAGCAGACAGTATCACACAGGATAGGATTAGATGCACAGCTCAGCACAGTATCACACAGGATAGGATTAGATACACGGCTCAGCAGACAGTATCACACAGGATAGGATTAGATACACGGCTCAGCAGACAGTATCACACAGGATAGGATTAGATACACGGCTCAGCAGACAGTATCACACAGGATAAGGTTAGATGCACAGCTCAGCAGACAGTATCACACAGGATAGGATTAGATACACGGCTCAGCAGACAGTATCACACAGGATAAGGTTAGATGCACAGCTCAGCAGACAGTATCACACAGGATAGGATTAGATACACGGCTCAGCAGACAGTATCACACAGGATAAGGTTAGATGCACAGCTCAGCAGACAGTACATGAGAGACATTGGATACTTTGTCACCACGATTCTCTGGATTTGTAGCTCTGGAGCGGCTGCTGACGGAGTTGGAGGATTTCCTGAATATTCTGGATAAGGAGAACCTCAGCAGCGCGGCGATCCTGAAGAAATGTCTGCTGTCCGAGATCCTGCAGATGTGCCTGAAGACCAACAGCAGTAAGTGCTCCAGTTCCGACACCTAGAACCGATGAGAAACCTAGAACCGACTCCTGAACCCTCAGACTGTGTTCACATTGAGGTTTTTTATGAGTTTTTTTTCCCAGCGGATTCTCTTCAAAATCCTGAAGAATGGCTCCAGAAACTTGTCCAATTCATTTTCATGGAAAATTCACGTTTCTGTTCAAGGAGATTTTTGATCCGCCGGTCACTTATCTCTGAAGCAGAACCTGAAGGAAAGGTCTGTAATTCAGGCTCCAACGAGAGGCTGCAAAGAGAAAGGAAAAATACCCTTCTAAAACTGTTCAGAAAAAGTCTAGAAACAGGAGCGTCTCCAGAAGCTCTCTCCACTTGGAAAACTCCTGGTTATTGAACGCCTCAAAATAAAAAAGCTCCATGTGAACACGGCTTTAGGCCGGGGTCACACTCGCGAGTGCAATGCGAGAAACTTGCATCAGTACCCGGCACTGCCGCCGGCACTCGGACCGCAGCGTTCAGCTGCATAGAAATACATGTCCGAGTGCTGGCGGCAGTGCCGGGTATTGATGAGAGTTTCTCACATTGCACTCGCATGTGTGACCCCGGCCTTAGAGTGAGGGTGTAGCCTCTGGTCCTGACCACCATAATCCCGCTCTGAGATATGAATGGGGGCTTCTGCTGGGGTCCATGTGTTAGGGATCAGGAGCCTATGGCGATTAGGCAGCTTTGTTTCAGTATTGCAGGGGGCGTCCTGCATTAGAAGCCCACCTCTGTCTATAATAAGAGGAGGCTATTTGGCCCCAACAGCCTCTATACTCTTTCGGGGGTGGGAGCCTCCTGGATTTATTGTAGGAACCCTGAAAAGACCCTAAAGATAAGGGGCGGTTATTCAGGGCAGCGTTCACATTACAAGGCTGCGGTCTTGTGTCGTCCATATTGCAGGTGGAGAGGAGGAATACATCTACATGAACAAGGTGCTGGCTCCAGACAAGGACACCACACCAGGACCTGACTCTGGTAGGTGCCAACATTATACAGCAGCCCCCTGAGTGAGACCCCCAGGCTGACATTAATCCCTATAAATCTCTTTTCACAGGTGAAAGTTCGGACCCTCCAGCCCAAGAAGCACGGACCAATGGGGTATCAGTGCTGCACTCTGCGGCCCCACAGAAAAGTCTTCCGGACCTCCCACCTCCGAAGATGGTAAGTGACGGTTATATGGATCTCCGTAGTATAGCGGTGACATAGGCTGTAGGCAGCATTAATCATCACGCCCTTCCCAGAGCTTCACCTCCTTATACACACTCTGAGTCCCATCCTCCCTTTCAGACATAATGGATATATTTGTGGGTTCTGCGCTGTTTTTATGGGGTTGTTGGCCTCTCGCTGCAGTCACACGCGGTGAGCACAAGTCAGAAATGACAAGTCAGAAATGACGCCGCATTCCACTTTATTCTTAGAGATTAGTAGTGAGAAACATGTTTGATAAATTCGCATCAAAAGCCGATAGAGTGTCAGCTTTCACTGTAATAATAATAATAATCTTTATTTATATAGCGCCATCATATTCCGCAGCGCTTTACAGTTTAACAGTTTCAAAACACAATTCATAAGTAACAACGTTAACAATACAATAATTAAAGCAAAATAAGCCGCCCCTGCTCGTGAGAGCTTACAATCTACAATGAGATGGGGGAGATACAAAGTACAGGTGTGTATATACAATGTACACAATGTATCTGCAATGTATCGGCAATTTATCACCACCCACCATGTATCACCGTGCAGTATATCACCGCCCGCCATGTATCACCGCCTGCCATGTATCAACGTCCGCCATGTATCACTGTGCAGTATATCACCGGCCGCCATGTATCACCGCCCGCCATGTATCACCGGCCGCCATGTATCACTGTGCAGTATATCACCGGCCGCCATGTCTCAACGTCCGCCATGTATCACTGCCCGCCATGTATCACCGCGCATGTATCATTGCAACACCGCCGCCATGTATCACCGCACCGCGCCGCCATGTATCACGCCCCATGTATCACGTGCAGTATATCACCGCCGCCATGTATCACGTCCGCCATGTATCACCGCCCGCCATGTATCACTGTGCAGTATATCACCGGCCGCCATGTATCACCGCCCCATGTATCACCGCCCGCCATGTATCACCGCCCCCATGTATCACTTTCATTACACCGTGCCGCATGTATCACCGGCCGCCATGTACACCGCCCATGTATCACGCCCGCCATGTATCACCGCCCGCCATGTATCACTGTTCAGTATATCACCGGCGCCATGTATCACCGTCCGCCATGTATCACCGTCCGCCATGTATCACCGCCCAGCCATGTATCACTGCGTCATATTATCACCGCCGCCATGTAACCGTCAGTAATCACCGCCGCCATGTATCACCGCCGCCATGTATCACGCCGCCATGTATCACCGCCGCCATGTATCACTGTTGCAGTATATCACCGGCCGCCATGTATCACCGTCCCGCCATGTATCACCGCTCCGCCGCATGTATCACCGCCTCCATGTATCACTGTCCGCCATGTATCACCCCCCATGACACCGCCCACCATGTATCACCGTGCAGTATATCACCGCCCGCCATGTATCACCGCCGCCATGTATCACGCCGCCATGTATCACCGCCCGCCATGTATCACTGCTCAGTGATATCACCGCCGCCATGTATCACCGCCGCCATGTATCACCGCCCGCCATGTATCACGCCCGCCATGTATCACCGCGCCATGTATCACGTGCATTATCACCGCGCCATGTATCACCGTCCGCCATGTATCACTGCCGCCATGTATCACCGCCCCCATGTATCACCGGCCATGTATCACCGCCTGCCATGTATCACGTCCGCCATGTATCACCGCCCGCCATGTATCACGCCCGCCATGTATCACCGCCCTGCCATGTATCACCGCCTGCCATGTATCACGCCCCGCCATGTATCACCACCGCCATGTATCACTGCCCGCCATGTATCACCGTTCGCCATGTATCACCGTCCGCCATGTATCACCGCCTGCCATATATCACCGCCCGCCATGTATCACCGCCTGCCATGTATCACCGCCCCCATGTATCACCGCCCGCCATGTATCACTGTCCTCAATGTATCACCGCCCGCCATGTATCACCGCCCGCCATGTATCACCGCCCCCATGTATCACCGCCTGCCATGTATCACCGCCCTCCATGTATCACCGCCCGCCATGTATCACCGTCCGCCATGTATCACCGCCCTCCATGTATCACCGCCCGTCATGTATCACCGCCCGCCATGTATCACCGCCCGCCATATATCACCGCCCGCCATGTATCACCGCCTGCCATGTATCACCGCCCTCCATGTATCACCGCCCGCCATGTATCACTGTCCTCAATGTATCACCGCCCGCCATGTATCACCGCCCGCCATGTATCACCGCCCGCCATGTATCACCGCCTGCCATGTATCACCGCCCTCCATGTATCACCGCCCGCCATGTATCACCGTCCGCCATGTATCACCGCCCTCCATGTATCACCGCCCGTCATGTATCACCGCCCGCCATGTATCACCGCCCGCCATGTATCACCGCCTGCCATGTATCACCGCCCTCCATGTATCACCGTCCGCCATGTATCACCGCCCTCCATGTATCACCGTCCGCCATGTATCACCGTCCGCCATGTATCACCGCCTGCCATATATCACCGCCCGCCATGTATCACCGTCTTCAATGTATCACGCCTGCAATGAAAATCAGATGGCGATATTATTTCATCTCCAAAATAGTATTTATGACATCTGTGGTGACTATATAGATGTATAATTGAACACTGTATGGTGGTATTATTAGCGTTGTATATGGCGGTAATATATGGACACTGAGTGACGGTATTATTTGGTCACTGTATAATGAATTTTTATACTGTAGTGACATTTGGTTTCTATTATTTGGATACTCTATGATGATATTATTATGAGTTTTATATGTTTGTATTATTTGGACATGTGGTGTAATTAGAATTTTTACAGTTTAATATGATGACATTATTTATACGTTGTATGGTGGTATATTAGGACACTGTAATATCGTATTAATAGAATTGTTTACAGTGAGGAAAATAAGTATTTGATCCTCTGCTGATTTTACACATTTCCCCCTACACAGAATGGAGGATCTGTAATTGTTATCGTCGGTCACTTCACCTGTGAGAGACAGAATCTAGAAATAAACCAGAGAATCACATTGTAGATTGTTACATCATTAATTCACATTTTATTACATGAAATAAGTATTTGATCACCGATCGACCAGCGGAATTCTGCTCTCACAGAGCTGTTGGTTTTCTGTAAGGCTGTGGTTCCATGGTACGGAAACACAGCGCTTTGGACGGAGTGGAAATTCCGCTCCGTCTAAGCCCCGCCCCCCTCTGAACGCGCGCTCATTCCGGATGTGTTCAGGACACCTCCGGAACACATCCGGAATGATCGCAGGGCTGCATAGTCCTGTGTTTTTTCTCTTGTGGCGACGCAGCGTTGCCGCAAGGGACTAGGACATGCTGCGGTCTGAAAAGACGCGCCGCATGTCTGGAAACGCAGGTCTGCCGCCTGCGTGTTTTGCAGCATAGTGGAGATGGGATTTCTTGAAATCCCCTCCACTATGCTGTAACATCTGGACGCTGCGTGTGTGACGCTGCGCCAACGCACAGCATCAAACAGGCAGCTAATCCGGACTGTTTCCTGATAGTGGAAACATACCCTTAGAAGCCTCCTACTCCGCACTCATTACCTGGATTAATTGCTCCTGTTTGACCTCGTTACCTGTATAAAAGACACCTGTCCACAGATTTTACATGAGATTAATATTTGGACACTGTATTGTGGTATTATAAGAGTTTTCTATTGTGGTATTATTTGCACAGTGTATATCAGTATTATTTATGAAGTGTATGACTGGGGGAATTATATATATATATATTTTATGGTTTTATTATTTGGACCATTGTTTGCGATTTAAGGGGCTGTGCACACCTTGCAGATTTGTCGCTTTTTTTTCTGTACAGATTTCAGCAAAGTGAATGAGAATCCTGAAGTCTCATGCACACGTTGCTTATTTTTGAGGATGTCCGTTCTTTCAGCATTTTTTGCTGTAAATTTTACCTTTAGTCTGGTTTCACACTTGGGATGAAGGTGCTGCGGAGGTCTGCGGACTTCCTCCGTGAAGCTCCCCCCACCGCCGCACCTCCTCCGGTCAGCTCCGCCTATGTCTGCATGCGTTCTGCATGCAGCCTGAGTACCTCTATTTAAGGCCTTTTTCACACATCAGTGGCTCCGGTACGTGTAGTGACAGTTTCCTCACATCCCGCAGACACTGACACACGTAGACCCATTCAAATGAATGGGTCTATGCACAAGTCAGCGTGTTTTCACGGACCTGTGTCCGTGTGCAAAATGCCCTGACATGTCCATTTTTCTCCGGCAGCACGGACCCAAAACATCCCGCACACGAGAACTGTTCACACAGTACTCCGTGCGCACAGACAGCTACAGTAAGCGCTGTTCCCCTGCCTGTGGTGCTAAAGTTCCCTGTAATTAGTCTCCCTGCTCTGCCGGCAACAGCGAGCAGGGAGAATAAATGAAAAACCCAACGTGGGGTCCCCCTTAGGTTTTGAACCAACCCGCAAAACTATACAGCTGCGGCTTGCTATACTCAGGCTGGTAAGGGGCCATGATTATGGCCCCCCCAGCCTAAAAACAGCAGCCAGCAGCTGCCCAGAAAAGGCAAGTGGGGTTAATAAAGGGTTAATGTCACGTTTCTATTGTAAGGTGACATTAAGCCAGGCTTAGTAATCAAGAGGTGTCAATAAGACACCTATTTATTACTAATCCTATAGTAAATAAAGGGTTAAATAAACACACACACACAATAAGAATAAAGTCTTTTAATGACAGAATACACTACTCAGTTTTTAATTCTTTATTATACTGCCATAACTTTATCGAATCCCTCGATCTCCTGTAAAAAATATAAAATAAAAACCAACAATATCCCAAACCTGTCCGGAGCACTGCTAATGCGACCGCTCCGACTGTAAATTACTGGGGAATGAATGGGAGCAGCGCGCACAGGCTCAGTGACTGGGGGTGATGTCACTGTGTCCGTGCTCGCTGACAGCTGAACTCCTGTAACCTCAGAACTGTCATTTTCCCAAAACTTTATTCTTATTGTGTGTGTGTTTATTTAACCCTTTATTTACTATAGAATTAGTAATGAATAGGTGTCTTATTGACACCTATTCATTACTAAACCTGGCTTAATGTCACCTTACAATAGAAAGGTGACATTAACCTTTTATTAACCCCACTTGCCACTGCTACAGGGCAAGTGGTAAGAACCCGACAAAGCTCCAGAATAGGCGCATCTAATAGATGCGCCTTTTCTGGGCAACTTCGGGCTGCTGTGTTTAGGCTGGGGGGGCCCATATTCATGGCCCCTTACCAGCCTGAGAATAGCAGCCCGCACCCGTATAGTTTTGCCGGGTTGGTTCAAAAACGAAGGGGGACCCCACGTTGGGTTTTTCATTTATTCTCCCTGTGCTCGCTGTTGCCGGCCGAGCAGGGAGAATAATGACAGGGAGTTTCAGCACCACAGGCAGGGGACAGCCGTCTGTGCCATTCGTGTGGTCCTGATGCGGCACACGTGTGCCACACGAATATAGCACGTATTTACATGGACACACGGACACGGATATCTCCGGTACTGTGTACACAGGGCCATGTGGATGCATGCGGATGCGCCCACATGCGTCGTTTTGACGGTGCGGCGACCACAACAAAATGCAACTTGTATTATTTGGACAGTGCATAGTGGTATTATTTATGTATAGTATGACTGGTATTATTAGTTTTATATTTTGCTATAATTTGGACACTGCATGGTGATATTATTTGGACACTGTATAGCGGTATTATTTATGTATTGTATGACTGGTGTTATAACAGCTTTATATGGCAATATTACTTGGACAGTGTATAGCGGTATTATTTATGGATAGTATGACTGGTATTATTACAATTTATACGGTGGTATTATTTGAACAGTGTATGGTGATATTATTTGGACACTCTATGGCGGTATTATTTATGGATAGTATGACTGGTATTATTACAATTTATATGGTGATATTATTTGGACACTCTATGGCGGTATTATTTGGACAGTGACACTAATAGTCTTTAGTATAACAGTTATCAGTGTGATATATCAGTAATTATATATTCTCTCTATATACACAGTCACACGAGACCCACAAAATCCGATTTACCAGCAGGTTCCTGTCACTGAGAGAAAAACTAATGAGTTTATGATAATATCAGTTTCCTGCGGAGATTGCTCAGAATTAAAATCTTGTACTTTTTGTTTTGTTTTTGCATCTCACTGTTTCCGCGGTCCCGGCTCCCCCCACCTCCACGATTGCAGTGGTCAGGACAGATGGAGTGAAGGGAACGAGGGGCTGGGTCCGTGGGAAAACTGGCGCCCTGGAATTAATATAAGAATGCAGGAGTGGGGATGCCCGGCAGCGGCAGCGCAGGATGGCGGCATTTCCTGTCCTATCTCATTATTACATTGAAGAGGACACAGGCCTGGGACTCTGTATACACAATGTGCGGCTGTAAGAAAGCTGGGTGATAACTCTTGTGAGCACCTCCATAGTTGTGTGATACATTTGCCATTCAGTGCACTGGGAAAGCTGGGTGAGATTCCATATGGAAGCAGTGAATGCAATGATTTCCACCCAGCTTTCCCTAGACCAGATGAACAATGGATGCAAGTTTTTTTTTCCCTTGACTCTGCATACAACTTTCTGATACGCTTTGTTTTTGTTTCCACGAGGAGACAGCATCTGATGTTCTAATGTCGCAGAAAATGAGGGAATTCGCAACTTAATACTGTGAAATTAAAAGCATGTCTGGAATGAGATGAGTCCTCGCGCAGCAGCGTGGGAAGCGCCAGCAATAAGCGGAGGATGCCGCTCAGGGTTTTTCTCTTTTTTATTATAGATTTATTATGCAAATTTCCACAGCTCCGTTCTCCATGTAATCATCCTGCAGTGGAGACAAGCGGCCGCCTGGATTCAATTTGATAGAAATTTGAGGGAAAGAAAATGTTTATTCTTTATAACCCCAGAGGAGTAAAGGGGAGTCCTGCGACACAGCTGGGCCTGATCCGCAGTGATGGCCTGATCCTCAGTGATGGCCTGAATCTGCACGATGGCCTGATCCTCAGCTGGTCCCTGAATTCACAGCGATTGGCCTGAACCGCAGTGATGGACTGATCTGCAGCGATGGCCTGATCTGCAGCGATGGCCTGATCCTCACTGGTCCTGATTCACAGCGATGGCCTGATCTGCAGCGATGGCCTGAACCGCAGCGATGGCCTGAATCCTCAGCTGGTCCTGATTCACAGCGATGGCCTGATCCTCAGCTGGTCCCTGATCCACAGCGATGTGCCTGATCTGCAGCATGTCCTGATCCACAGCGATGGCCTGATCTGCAGTGATGGCCTGAATCTGCAGCGATGGCCTGATCCTCAGCTGGTCCTGATTCCACAGCGATGGCCTGATCCGCAGCGATGGCCTGATCTGCAGTGATGGCCTGATCTGCAGGATGGCCTGATCCTCAGCTGGTCCTGATCTGCAGCGATGGCCTGATCCGCAGCGATGGCCTGATCTGCAGCGATGGCCTGAACCGCAGTGATGCCTGATCTGCAGTGAAGGCCTGATCTGCAGCGATGGCCTGATCTGCAGCGATGGCCTGATCCGCAGTGATGGCCTGATCTGCAGTGATGGCCTGATCTGCAGTGATGGCCTGATCTGCAGTGATGGCCTGATCTGCAGTGATGGCCGATCTGCAGCGATGGCCTGATCCGCAGCGATGGCCTGATCTGCAGTGATGGCCTGATCTGCAGTGATGGCCTGATCTGCAGTGAAGGCCTGATCTGCAGTGATGGCCTGATCTGCAGCGATGGCCTGATCCTCAGCTGGTCCTGATTCACAGCGATGGCCTGATCCTCAGCTGGGGCCTGATCCCCAGCGATGGCCTGAAACCGCAGTGATGGTCTGATCCGCAGTGATGGCCTGAAACACAGCGATGGTCTGATCTGCAGCGATGGCCGATCCGCAGCGTGGTCCCGATTCGCAGCGATGGCCTGATCCCTACAGCGGTCCTGATCCAGCGATGGCCTGATCCGGCAGTGATGGCCTGACCGCAGTGATGGCCTGATCCGCAGGATGGCTGATCTGCAGCGATGGCCTGATCCCAGTGATGGCCTGAATCTGCAGTGATGGCCTGATCTGCAGCGATGGCCTGATCCTCAGCTGGTCCTGATTCCAGGATGGCCTGATCCGCAGTGATGGCCGATCTGCAGTGATGGCCTGATCTGCAGCGATGGCCTGATCCTCAGCTGGTCCTGATTCACAGCGATGGCCAACCCAGCTGGGCCGATCCCCAGCGATGGCCTGATCCGCATTGATGGCTTTTAAACCGCGTGGATGGCCTGATCCACACGATGGTCCTGATCTGCAGCGATGGCCTGATCTGCGCATGGTCCTGATCTGCAGGAGCCGATCCTCAGCTGGTTCCTGATTACAGCGATGGCCTGATCCGCAGTGATGGCCTGATCCGGGAGTGATGGCCGATCCGCAGTGTGGACTGATCGCAGCATGCCTATGGGGCAGGCCTGCCAACCAGGAGGCCTGAACGCAGGATGGCCTGATCTGCAGCGATGGCCGATCCTCATCTGGGCCTGATTCACAGCGGATGGCCTGATCCTCAGCTGGGTCCTGATTCCCCGATGGCCTGATCCCAGTGGGGCCTGATCCCCGCACGAGGGCCCAACCGCAGCGATGGCCCGATCTGCAGTGATGGCCTATCCACGTTGGCTGACCCAGCGATGGCCGATCCTCAGCTGGGCCCGATCCCGCGAATTTTGGGGGCCTGATCCGCAGTGAAGGTCTGATCCCCGCAGTGATTGCCGAACCACCAGGGCGGTGGGTCTGAACGCAGCGATGGCCTGATCTGCAGCGGGTGGTCTGATCCGCCACGATGGCCAAACCTCAGCTTGGCCTGAACACAGCGATGCCTGATCCCATTGATTGGCCGATCCCAGTGATGGCCGATTCCCATGATGGCCTGATCCGCAGTGATGGGACCTGATCTGGCAGCTATGTCCTGATGCGCAGCCCGATGGGGCCGATCCACAGCGAAGGCCCTGAATTCAGCGATGGCCTATCTGGCCAACGATGGGCCCCATCTAGCTGGTCCTGATTCACAGCGAGGCCCCGATCGCAGCGATGGCCTGAAAACCGCAGCGATGGCCTTTATCTGCAGTGATGGCCTGAATCCCCACTGGGTCCGATCACAGCGATGCCCGATCCTCAGTGGCCTAAACCCAGCGATGGCCTGATCCGCAGTGAGGCGACCGCAGTTGAAAGCCTGATCCACAGCGTGGCCTGAACTGCAGCATGGCCTGATCTGCAGCGATGGTCCCGATCTGCAGCGAGGGCCTATCCTCAAACTGGCCCCGATTCACAGCGATGGCCTATCCGCAGTGGGTGGCCTTATTTCCCCAGTTATGGCCGACCGCAGTTAAGGACCCGATCTGCAAACGATGTCCTGATGCGCAGCGATGGCCTTATCCAAGGATGGCCTGATCTCAGCGATGGCCTGATCTGCACGATGGCCTGATCCTCACTGGTCCTGATTTACAGCGATGGCCTGATCCGCAGCCCATGGCCTGTCCGCAGCGATGGCCTGATCGCAGTGATTGGCCTGATCCACAGCTGGGCCGATCACACGATGGCCGATCCTCAGCGATTGGGTGCCTCTTGCCTTTGGCTACCAAGATGTCTATAGCTGGCAACCCTGAATTCCCACCAGGTGTAGAGGGGACAAAAGGCATCAGTGGCATTGATAATTGCCATTGAAACTGTGCGGGCTAAATAGATGAAACATGATGCTGGACCTTCCCTCTGTAACTGGGGAAAAAAATTTTCCCCAAAATGTCAACTCAAAACCCAAGGCCTACTTGTCCTTCATAGCTGGGACATTTCACTGTAGAGAAAGCCCAACCATAAAGAAGAACCCGCCATTATCCTCCATACCAGACTGGAGTATTAGCATATTCACCGGCAAGAAGTTCCCCCTGGCATTAACCACGTGGTTTTAAACATTTTCTCTAACACCAGCCGGGCATTGATGCAGTGATCTCAGACTTCAGGGCGCTGCTCACGATGGAGTCAATGTGGAGTCCTGACCTGGGGGACAAGGAGCGATCACTGTGGGGTGAGGAGGTTTTCCAGTAAAACCATTCAACTATTAAGCCAATATTCAGAGGGGGCGCCTAGCACTGCAGTTTTTTTGCACCAGTTGGAAGTAGATGGTACACAAGCAACATATACAAGTCTTGTCCTAAATGAGAATATCATCTAAAATGAATTTTTTTCAGTTCTTAAAAACAGAAATGACTCTCCTATATTCTATAATCCATTACACAAGGATCATTCTAAAAGCATAAACAAAAAGATGCTATTTATAAGACATTTACACCAAGGATCTATTCTATAGATAAAATTTCACACAGATTTAACTATTCTAAGAGACATTACACACAGAGTGATACTATTCTATAAGCATTACACACAGAGTGAACATTCATAAGACATTACACCCCAGATGATCTAATTCTATAAGAAATTACACACAAGTGATATTCTATAGAGCATTACACACAGTATCATTCTATAGATACTTACAAACAAGAGTGACTATTCTAAAAGAGCCTTACACACAGAGTGATCTATTCTATAGAGCATTACACACAAGTGATCATTTCAAAAGAGTCATTAACAACAAGGGGATCTATTTTTATAGATCATTACACACAGAATGATCTAATCTATAGAGTCATTGGATTTCAAAAACAACAGAGTGATCTATTCATAAGTCATTACACACAGAGTATCTACTATAGAGTCATTCACACAGAGGATCATTCTATACATTACACACAGTGATCTATTATAAGCAACACACATTGATCAAATTTTATAGTCATTACACACAGAGTGATCATTCTTATAGAGTCATTACACACAGAGTATCTATTCTATAGAGTCATTAAAACAGAGTGATCTATTCTATAGAGTCATTACACACGAGTGATCTATTCTAAGAGCATTCCACAGAGTTACTATTCTATAAGTCAACACACAGAGTGTCTATTTTATAGAGTCATTTCACACAAGTGATCATTCTAAAGTCATTACACACAGAGTACTATTCATAGAGCATTACACACAAGTGATCTATTCTATAGAGTCATTACACACAGAGGATCTATTCTAAGATCATTACACACGAGTGCTATTCTATAGAGTCATTACACACAGAGTGATAAATTATGTCATTTCACAAGAGTAACTATTCTATAGAGCATTACACACAAGTGATCAAATTTTATAAGTCATTACACACAGAGTATCATTCTAAGTCAATACACACAAGGACTATTCATAGAGTCATTAAAACACAGTGATCTATTCTATAAATAACACAGAGTGAACTATCATAGAGTCATTACACACAGATTTATCTATTCTATAAGTCATTACACAGAGTGATCATTCTATAGAGTCATTACACACAAGGATCTATTCTAAAGGAAACACAAGTGATCTATTCTATAGAGTCATTAAACGAGTGAACTATTCTATAGAGCATTACACCAAATATCATTCAAAAACATTCCCAAGTGATTTTTTATAAGCATACACAAGATGATCTATTTTTTGAAAATTACACACAATGATCTATTCTAAAGTCCCCTTTAAAACAGGTCATTTTTAAGTCATTCCAAAAAATGATCTATTCATAAGACATTCACACAGGATTACATAAGCATTACACACAAGGATCTATTCTATAG
>JARQOD010004891.1:0-51615 GCA_033576555.1 Oophaga sylvatica
GTTTCCCAGTCTTGGACTTTTTTAAACAGAGTTCTGAGACAAACAAAATGGCTATTTGCAACCAGTGAATTGTCATCTAAGTGCCCAAGTCAGTGGGCCAAACACCTGGGTCCACGATTGGTGCCATCGGTGTGCAGCACTGACTCTTCCCCTGTGCTAGGTGCTTCCCAATCCCCTATCCAAAACCCTGGCACAGATGCCTCCTGCCCTGCACCTATCCTTATACATTATGACATACCATCATCAGGCACGTCCAAATCCTTGTCCCAGCCTAGCATTCAGCTGTCCCTACCCCAGGCCTTGGAATGAAAAAGAAAGTTCACAGCCTCCCACCCACAGGCGCAGATGCTAAACGGGCACATTTCCAGGCTTGCCATGGAAATATTGCCATCAAGGCTGGTAGACACAGAGGATTTCCACTGACTCATGTCTGCAGCTGTCCTTGAGTACTCGGTCCTCAGTCGCCACTTTTGCTCCTGGTGTGGTGTCCCTGCCTTGTACCAGCACGTGTCCAGGAACATCACCGGTGCCTTTACCAATGCACTTACTGGCATTGTCCACTTAACGACCGTCACGTGGACAAGCGCTTGTGGCCAGGGACGCTACATTTCCCTGACTGCACACTGGGTGAACATTGTGGAGGCTAGGACCGAATCACACCCTGGCAAGACGCATGTGCTCCCGAATCAGAGTATTGCTGGCCCTACCTCTATTAGGATTTTCTCCACCTCCTATAGCAGTTCTTGCAACCCCTCCTGCTCCTCCTCATTCTCCATCTCCAATGTGCTTTCTCACAGCACGTTGTCCACATCAGCCGGAAGCTAGAAGCTGCGCATCACTACCTCAGCAAAGTTGCAACAGGCTCTGCTGAAGCTAATTTGTGTAGGATACAAACCACACACCATGGTAGAGTTACTTAAAGGAATAACAAACCAGACAGATCTGTGGTTTTTGCCTCTGAAGCTTCAACCAGGCATGGTCATTTGTCAAAATAGGCGTAACCTGGTGGCAGCTGTGAAGCTTGGCAAGCTCACACTTGTACCATGCTTAGAACATGTGCTCAATTTAGTAGTTCAGCGATTTCTGAAAACATACCCAGATTTGCCAGAGCTTCTGGTCAAGGAACACCACGTCAGCACTCATTTCTGCAACTTGGTTACAGCTGTCATCGCTTTGGCAGTGCTGCAGCAGCGCATGAAAGTGCCAGCTCACCGACTGGTGTGCGACATGACCATGCGCTGGAACTCCAAGCTGTACATGCTGGCAAGGCTTTATGAGCAGAAGTCAGTTGTTGCGTACCAGCTCCAACACACCCGTCAGTATTTTGGTCAGCCTTCGCAGATAAAAACTGAAGAGTGGGCATGGATGTCTGATATGTGCTAGTTCTTCAAGACTTTGAGGACTCCACAAAGATTGTGAATGGCGATGATGCCATAGTCAGCGCAACTATCCTGCTTCTGTGCCTACTTAAACTTTTGCTTCTCACATTTAAACATGAAGCTTTGCACGCGGACCAGGTGGGGATGGAGGAAGACATAACACAGAGAGATTGTAGCCAGCCCAGCCTCATCTCATCTGCTCAGCGCAGATTGCATACCAATGAGGAGGTGGATGCTGAGGAGGAGGGAGAGGTGAAACAGGAGCTGGTGGGTAGCACAACAGAGGCTAGTGCCCACACAACCTTCATCCCATCTCTCTTACGTGGATGGGCTGAAGATGGAAATGAGAAGGAAGAGAGGGAGGAGGATGAGATGGAGAGTTGTCATCATGGTGGAGACAGGAAAGTGCTGGCTGTTTGTGCTAGCACATATGGCCAACTTTATGTACCACTGCCTTTCCCATGATTTTCGCATTACATTCATCTTGGCCAAAAAAGATACTGATTGTTCACTCTCCTAGACATGCTACAAGGAGAACTTTGCATTTATTCTTCCAAAGGTGGAAAAGTCTTCTAAAAGGTGCTATAACAGAAGGCCATTGTTGAAAATATGCTTAAAAAATTTCCATCAGACAAAAGCTAGAGGCAGGGGCAAGCTTCCTTGCCTAACCAAGGAGCAGAGGCCATGGAGACACACAGCAGAGGCAGAGGTACAGTGTCAAAGGCATGGGCCAATTTCATGACACCAGCCTAGCCCCAAGGCCTGACGACCAAGTATTTTTGACAGGAGGGAAACGTTTTTAAAGATGGTCAAGCAATAACTGGCCGACCAAAGTGGCACACTCCCTTATTGCTTTGAGACTTTCAACTATTGGGTCTCAAAGCTGGACACCTGGCAGGAGCTGTCCCTCTATGCCTTGGAGTTGTTGGGCTGTCATGCGGTTAGCATTTTAACTAAACTCACCAGGAGGGGTTGTAACAGAGCAGAGAATATAGAAAGGGTATCTATCATAAAAATGAACAAAGGCTGGATTAGCCAACACTTTTCCACACCAGACGACAGCAGCACCTAAAGTGTTTGTCATATTCAATATTTCAATGAGGCCTGTCAGTTGTTGCCTTTCAGGGGTCTATGGATGACCCTCCTCAATTTCTGCCTGGCTTTGCACTTTCTGAAAAGCCTTTATGACTGCATAAACACATCAACTAAACTTTTAAAATATTTTCGTTCAAAATTTTTTGATGTATTCCATGACTCATCCATACAGTTTAACATGGTTATTGTTGCATTTGTAAAACTTACAAAAAGCATAGAAAAATATTTCAGGATTAGATTACTCATCCATATAGTGTACGTGCTTTCTGTCACATTTTGGTGGTATATAACAATAAAAGAAAGCGTTTGAAAATTTTGCTTGTTTCTTCACATTTCTTACCCATACAGTATTCCATGTTCTTGTGTATATTTTTGTGATATATAACACAAAAAAAAAAAAAAGGGTCAACATTTTTCTGTTGTACATTACTCAGCCATACATTATTACGTGTTCTTGGGTATATTTCATTGCTATAAAAGCCTGAAAAAACTTGTTCAAAATTTATCAGTATTATATTGCTCACCCATAGGGTATTATATCTTCTTTGGTACATTTTGTTGCTATAAAAACTTCAAAAAACTTGTTAAAAAATTTATCGGTATTATAATGCTCACCTATAGATTATTCCATGGTCTGGAGTACAGACTTGTTCAAATTTATCGAAATATAATATTGCTCATCCATACTGAATTACATCTTCTTGGGTACATTTCGTTAATATACTGTATATAAAAGCCTCCACGGCCTGCAAAACTTCCCGCACACGTGCACACGGAGAACACACTTTAATGTCCTCCGTGTGAACGGACGGCCGCCGGGGAAGAAGCTCTACAGTAAGCGCTGTTCCCCTGCCTGTGGTGCTGAAGCCGGCTGTCACTCTTCTCTCCGGCTCTGCCGGAAAGCTCCAGAATCTATTAGATGCGCCTTTTCTGGGCAGCTGCGGGCTGCGGTTTTTAGGCTGGGGGGGGCCAAGATCAATGGCCCCTTACCAGCCTGAGAATAGGCCCCCAGCTGTGAGCTTTAGTCAGGTTAGTTGTCAAAAATGGGGGGGACCACACACGTTTTTTTAAATTATTTACTTAAATAATTAAAAAAACAGAGCTTACTGTAGTGCTTCTTCCCCGGTGGCCTTCCTTGTGGTCCTGATGCGGCACACGTGCGGCACACCTTTGCCACACTTGTGCCACACGGATGTACCACGCACTGACGGACACAGACAGAAGAGGGCCCCTGTGCAAGAAAAATATATGGGCCCTTTGCAGCCCAATAGCTCATCATAATGCAGAATTCCACCTGTTTTGGAGGTAGAAATGGGCCCCCTTACCTCTTGGGCCCCTGTGCGGCTGCACAGGTTGCTCCAATGATATGTCGACCCCTGGTACCACGTATACACACAGACAAACGAACACGGAAATCTCCGGTATCGATTTTTCCGGTATCGGAAATATCACGACGTGTGAAATCGGCCTTAATGAAACTGAAATATCCCATTTTTTAAAAAAAAAATCAATTTTTGTTTACTTAAATTACTTAAACTTACTTTTAACATTTTGCCTTATTTACAAGTCATTTTGCAGTAAAAAATGTTTCTTAACTTTTTTCCTGTAAAAAAAACAATTTTTCGTCAGTTTTGAATGTTTTTTTTGTCTGTCCTTAAAGTGGAGTAAGGCTGGAGTCACACACACCGAGTAAAAAATCTGACCGTTTTAGTCGGTCGATAATCGGATTAAAATTTCATGAACATTGATGCGACTGGCATCCGATTTTTTGTAGTTGATGCGATTTAGTTGCATCTGACCATAGTTGTCACATCCGATTTACATCCGACTTGCGAGAATTTCTGGCAGGCTTGCAAAACTGACATATAATGGATCCAAAAGAATAGTATTTAAATCACAATAGAAAGAATAGATATATACACATAGAACACATACATATATATATACACATGTCATTGTGACATGTGTATATATATATATATTTTATAGTTCCTAGACTTCTACATACTGTAATAGCCACTAATTCAATTGCCGGCTTTTGTGAAATCACAGAAGCCGACATGAAATGATACATTGTTTAGACACAGTTAACCATGTAATTTCCTGTATTTTGATATATGGTTTGAACTTACAATTACATAAGTGTATGTGTACAAAATTTCAGACATGTAGGGGTTAATTAAAGGTGTAAATTCGTTGTAAAAAAAATGTGTCAAATCTCTAATTAGATTTGCCCTTTCTGGGGTGTCTGGGGGCAGATGTCAGTATCCAGGGGGGGGCACAAAAAAAATGTACCCTCCCTAGGCTATTATTATCTGCCCCCACTCGCTTGCTTTGTCTGTCTGGTGGAGAAAATACAGCGTGAGCCCACGCATTTTTTTTACAAAGAATTTACACCTTTAATTAACCCCTACATGTCTGAAATTTTGTACACATACACTTATGTAATTGTAAGTTCAAACCATATATCAAAATACAGGAAAATACATGGTTAACTGTGTGTAAACAATGTATCATTTCATGTCGGCTTCTGTGATTTCACAAAAGCCGGCAATTGAATTAGCGGCTATTACAGTATGTAGAAGTCTAGGAACTATAAATATATGTATATATATATGTCACAATGACATATATATATATATATATATATATATATATATATATATATGTATTCTATGTGTGTATATGTATTGATTCTATTCTTTATTAAAGCTGTCAGTGTGATTTTACAGTATAGCCGGGGATGAATTGCCGGCTTTTCTAAAGGACACCGATGCGATTTAATCGCAAGTCACACGTGCGGTCCGTTTGTAATCAGATTTTTCATCGCTCCCATAGACTTGCATTGGCGATAGTCGACCCACAATCGGTGACAATCGCAGCATGCTGCGATTGCACTCGGACGTTTAAAACGGACCACAAAAAATCTGATACTAGGAGCTGCTCCATAGATTAACATTGGTCCGACTGCAATGCGATATTTCATCGCATTGCAGTCGTCCGATTTTGTCGCTAGTGTGACTCCAGCCTAAAAGTGTGACACCATTGTTCTCAACAGTGATCTGGGAGTCAGAGATGCTTCCAGGGGTCTTCCCCATGCTGTTCTCCTTCCATTCAGGACTTTTCCCATCCACTTGAACACTCTCACTGCCCCCCAGACCTCTTTGTAGGGTCTGCCAGGAAAAAAGCTCAGCTTTCCCATTGACTCCCATTATACTCGATACGAGCATGCGAGTATTAGGAATTGCTCGGTTCGAGTAATGAGCACCCGAGCATTTTAGTGCTCGCTCAACCCTAATCCTGAAATGAAAGAAACGCGCATAAAGAATTCAAGACTTCTTCGCAGGCGTAATAAGAAAATAAAATCCTTAAAATATTTCTATTTATTTCACTGCGGAGTTTCCGTCATGTAATTAATGCTTGCAATGCAAACAGAAACATCAGATTTTACTCTCCTTTCAAGCACAATCCGGATCACTTCCAGCTGGCGAGAATGACATATATTCATAAGCCAGGGCTTAAATCTTATTAGTGTTTTATACCAGCTACAAAACCGGCTCACATTTGGTACAAACTGACCCAGTTGGCTTCCAAAGCTTAAAGCCGACTAATAGAATCTGGAATGGAACCAAGAGATAATGCGTCTCCTCTTACAACAAAAGCACAGTCGGAGAATTGACTCCTCATCACAAGAATTGCCTTGAATAGTGAACATACACAGCAGAAAGCACATTCAGGCTAAGTGAACACGTTCAGGATTATTTGCATTTTTTTCGCGTTTTTTTGTGGCAAAAAACGTGTAAAAAACGCATGAATGAAGCATCCTATTAGATAGATAGATAATAGATAACAGATAGATAATCGATAGATAGATAATAGACAGATAATAGATAACAAATAGATAATAGATACATAATACATACATAATAGATAGATGGATAGATAGCTAATAGATAGTTAGATAATAGATAGATAGATGATAGATAGATAATAGATAGAAGATAGATAATAGATGATAGATAGACAGATAGATAATAGATCATAGATAGCAGCACGCTGTGTGCGCTAAAACATATGCAAATATTGAATATACAAATTATTTTAAAGGGAATATGTCAGCAGATTCTTGCTATGTAATCTGACAGCAGCATGAGAAAGGGACTGGGACCCTAATTCCAGGGATGTATCACTTAGTTTTCTGGGTGCACCAGTGATGATAGTCACAGTTTTCTCTGCGGCAGTTTTAGCAGAGCTCAGATGTTGAGCTGTGTATCACCCCTTCAACACCACAGCTTTCTGTACATTGTAAAATAACAGAGAGCTGTGAATCAGTGGTGGGGGAGTGGTTGGACTAGAAAGCATGAGACCAGTTGTCATGTTGGTGTCGCGACCACGCACCACAATTGTGGGTTACCAGGGCAATGGGGTACCCAGAGCCGAGCCCATGGAAGTCTATGGGGTTGTCACGGATAGCGGTGGCTCGGTCTGTGGCCCTGGCGGTCCGGCGTATGTTGGGGGGGAATATTATTTACAGGGGATTAGTATATAACAGTTCGTGACGCCACCTGTGGTTGTCTGATCACTGAGACCAGCGCTGCTGAACAGAACTCTGAGGGGATGTTATAGCAGCTAGGTGTTGGGTCCCCCACAGGTGGGACTGTCCCTCTGAGTCTATGGTGATTGTAGTAAGGAGATGTGGATAAATGACACAGTCTCAGACAATAAAGCTTCTTTCCATACCTTTTACTTTCAAGTTGTTTAGGCAGGTCCGGGAAGCTGTTGGGGTGGATGGAGGATGCGTTTCGAGGTAACGGCTGAGCAGGTTAGAGGCCTCCTTAACTTTCCATGTAACGAGTCCAACTTGCTAAAGCTAAGTTCACTCAAAAACTCCAGCTAATTCTGTAGCTGTACTGCCCGGTCAGCATAGTGGTCGGAGTCTTCCAAGTGATGGAACTAGGTTCTTGCTTTTGTCGTGCACTGACTCAAAGTCCCTATTCCACCTGACCCCTGTTACGTACCGACAATAGGCTTGTTCCTGTGACCTGAAGTCCAGTGAACCCCTGGTTTTTCTTATCACTACGCCTGAAGCTGTAGCGACTCTTCGGTCCCCAGTGACCGGTGAACAGTGCAGGATAATTCAATCCTTAAGGCACTTCTAGAATTCTTTTCCACTGCGCCCTTCGCCCTGCTTGCACTCTTAATATCAGCACTGACTAGACTAGGATAATATTCGGTTATCCGTACTAGCCTCCACTTCTGTACCGTCTCCCTGTGTTGACAGGAGATCTCGGCTCTCCAAAAGGCACACGTCCTCACTCTCTGCACGCTCACAGGAGACTTTCAGACTGCACTGTGCTACAGGACACTCCCTAAACACCCCTGCTGGGTGTGTCTGAAATGTATATGAGTGATGTCGAGCCTTAACCGTTACCTCTCCACTCATCCTCCTGGTATTGTGTGCCTTACATACCAGGGCTACACATTCCCCTTGGTAAAATACAGCACTCCCGGGCTGTGAAATATAAAAAGAAAGACATTTTGTTTTGCATTAACAATAAACATTAAACTCTTCCCAGCAGGGAGGTGAGAAATTCTTAAAACGTTGCATTATGTACAATGGACATAGAAAAATACAAAAACATACTTTCAATAAATATGTCATATCAAACAATATTCTTGTGAAGGACCCGCACCAAACCTTCAACGTGGGTCCTGGGTGGGCTGCAGGACATCTGGCTGCAGACCTCGCTCAGTGCCACACCACACGGGTTTTATGTTCAGAGGTAATTGTTACAGTTGGATATAGAACCACGAGAATGCATAAAGTGCAACTATATACATTATCAGTTCTGGGGCTGACATAGTCCACAGCCTCGAAGTCCATTATTCCTCCTAATTAGTAATGCACAATACCATAACAATACTTTTTACAATATTCACATAAGGTAAACTTTTTCTGGGTTAAATTACATTATTTTGCTAGAATTACTGTTGATATCGAATAGGTATCTTCCCTTTCGTGGTTCGCTCTGATCTACGTGGAGTAGCTTCAGGTATATTAGTCTGTGATCTACCTGCTCTGCGTAACGGCAAACTATAGAACTGTCTCAATCTTTCTATGCATCTGGCAAGCGTACTGATGGCTGGGCGGTGTGAGTCAGCTTCACCAGGGGATCCCATAGCATGGGGCGCTGCTTCTGATGGTCCTTCTTGAGATTCTGTAGGCTGGGGTGTTACTGGAATAGGTAACTCCTGAACTGGCTCAACTGGCACCATGGGCACAACTGGAGGTAGAACTTCCTCTTGTGGCTGATAAAACTGCAACACCGGAATGATTACAGCATCTCCCAGCCTGGGCCAATCCGCAGGGAAATCTCCCAGATCCGTGTGTATGACCTCTTCTTTTCTTTCTTCTCGATTGACGACAGGGTTCTCTTCACGAAGCTTTAAGGGTTCTGGGCACAATTTCAAATGGTCTCTGGACACAGTGGATATTGTTCTTCCTCCGTCCTTACTGATGATACAAACTTTTCTGTTGTCATATTTGGAGTCTTGTACGACGTAGGGTTCTTGTTCCCACTGGTTGTCCAATTTGTGCATCTTCCTTTTTCTTTTCAATACCACTTCTCCAGGCATCAAAGGCTTGGCAGGAGCATTCCTGTTGTAAATATCTTCCTGTTTTTCCCGTGCCTTGTTGAGACTTTCTTCTACACAGACTTGCACTCGTCTGTATTGCTCTTGCCGATTGATGTCCCAGTTTTCAACAGCGTCATCTGCCTCCGGTTCTACTACTCCAAGTTCTAAATCCATTGGTAGTCTTCCGGGCCTTGCTCTCATAAGATAGGCTGGAGTGCAGTTAGTGGAACTTACAGGTATATGGTTATACAAGTCAACCAAATCAGGTAGTAAGTCCGGCCACCGATTTCTGTCTTCCAACGGTATGGATTTCAACAAATCAAGGACAATGTGGTTCATTTTCTCGCAAAGGCCATTGGTTTGAGGATGGTATGGTGTTGTTCTAATTTTCTTACACCCATACATGTGACAGAATTCCTTGAATAGGTCAGCCTCAAAAGCAGGTCCTTGATCAGTTAATACTTGCTCCGGATACCCATGCGGTCTGCAGAAGCTTGCTTGAAAGGTTCTTGCTGCCGTCACTGCTGTCTGATCCTTAACTGGAACAACCACCAGAAATCTAGAGTAATGGTCCACCATGGTCAAGGCGTATGAGTATCCAGATCTACTTGGCGACAATTTGACGTGGTCCAAGGCCACAATCTCCAAAGGACGAGTCGTCCGGATAGGCTGCAGGGGTGCCTTCTGACTACCGTAGTCCTTTCTTCTGAGACCACAGGGTCCACAGTTCCGACACCACCTCTCGATGGAGCTGCGCATCCCTACCCAGTAGAACCGGCACCTCAACAGGGTTTCCAACTTTCTCCAGCCAAAGTGTCCTGCTTGATCGTGGTATGCTTCCAACACCATTTGGACGTCTGCCTTGGGGACCACTATCTGCCAGACCATCTCATGGGTCCTGGGGTTGACGTATCTCCTGCACAACTTCTCACGGTATAGGAACAACCGGCTTCTCTCGTTCCACAGGAGCTTTGCTGGCATGGGTGCATCTTTTTCCAAGGAGGAACCTTCCTGTTTTAACAACTCCTTGATACGGCTGACCACTGGATCGCTGTCCTGAGTCTCTTTCCAACTGTGATGGGGTAAGGGATTTAACGTTGCACCATATTGTTTTCTGTAGACTCGCTGCTCGTGGACTACCCCATTTCGATGGAACGCAGGTAGCTCAATTTCTTCCAGGTCGTCCGATTCTTCTTCCGTGTCAGATTCATGCGGCATTCGGGACAATGCGTCAGCATTAGCATTCTTTCGGCCTGCTCGGTACTTGATGGTAAACTGGTAATTGGACAACCGAGCCATCCAACGCTGCTCCATGGCGCCCAACTTGGCTGTTTCCAGGTGCGTTAAGGGGTTGTTGTCTGTAAACGCAGTGAACTGGTTGGAGGCCAGATAGTGCTTAAATCTTTCAGTAATGGCCCAGACCAGCGCCAGAAACTCCAGCTTGAAGCTGCTATAATTTTCCGGATTCCTCTCAGTTGGCCTGAGTTTTCTGCTGGCATATGCGATGACTTTTTCTTGGCCATTCTGCTTCTGACTGAGAACTGCTCCAAACCTTCATTACTTGCATCGGTGTACAGCAGGAACGGTTGGCTGTAATCAGGATAGGTCAAGATCTCATCGCCTGTAAGGATCTCTTTCATCTTTTGGAATGCTTCAGCCTGTTCCTTACCCCAATTAAAGGGAGGGTTTCTGCTCTTTAGGGATTGTCCTACTAGGAGGTCCTGTAAAGGGGCTGCCTTCTTCGTGTAATCTTTCACGAACCTTCTGTAGTAACCCGTTAATCCCAGGAACTGTCGCACTTCCTTGAGGTTCTTCGGCTCCGGCCACTTCTGGATGGCAGTGACTTTCTCTGGGTCCGGCGCTACTCCTTCCGAACTGACGATGTGCCCCAAGTATTGTACCTTCTGTTTGAGTAGATGGCATTTTGAGGGTTTCAACTTCATCCCGTACCTGGACAGGGACTCAAATACTTCTGCCAGGTGCTTCAGATGGTCCTCATATGTCTTGGAGTACACGATGACGTCATCTAGGTATAGCAGCACGGTTTCAAAATTGAGATGTCCCAGGCAGTTCTCCATCACTCTCTGAAATGTTCCTGGGGCACTGCTGAGCCCAAACGGCATTCTGTCGAACTCACAGAGCCCCATTGGGGTGGTGAAAGCTGTTTTCTCACGATCCTCCTCAGCCACAGCCACTTGCCAGTACCCACTAGTCAGATCGAGGGTAGAAAAGTAGTTAGCCGTTTTCAGAGCAGCTAATGATTCCTCTATACGTGGTAACGGGTATGCATCTTTATGTGTTATGCGGTTCACCTGCCTGTAATCCACACACATTCTCAAGCTACCATCTTTTTTTCTAACCAGGACTAGAGGTGCTGCCCAGGGACTACAACTATCCCTGATTACTCCGGCTTCTTTCATATCTCGCAACATTTCTTTAGCCTTCTGATAATGGGCTGGGGGTATAGGCCTGTACCGCTCCTTGATGGGAGGATGACTGCCTGTAGGGATATGATGTTGTACTCCCTTAATTATCCCAAAATCAAGTGGGTGCTTGCTAAACACTTGAGCGTACTCTTGTACCACCCGTAATACCCCTTGCTTCTGATGAGCGGGAGTGGTGTCCGTCCCAACATGGAGTTGCTGACACCATTCCGCCACCTGGGTTGCCGGGTCATTGTCCTCCGCTATTTGGCGGGAGTCTAAGGACTCAGCCGGGAGAATAGAATTATTGTCGACAGCATGTAGTTTAGCAATGGTTGCATAACGGGGTAAGTTTACCTCATCATCTCCCCAGTTGAGAAGCCGTACCGGTACTCTTCCATTCACCACTTCCACTACTCCCCTAGCAGTCATGAGTGTAGGTCTATGTTCTGAATGGTGGGGTTCTACTACAGCTTGGTAGTTCTGTCCTCTCAGACCTATGGCTGCCCTGCACCAGATTATCATTTCACTCATTGGGGGTATCACAATGGGATTCGAGTCAGTGACCCGTACATTACCAATTTCGCCGTCTGTAAGCTTCGCTTGCTGCTGACACATCAGGGCCCGGATCTCTCTCTGGATCACTCCCCTCTGCCTTGGTCTGGCAATTTCAGCGAGCTGTTGGAGTAAGAACACAACTTCTCCCAGACAGTTACTGATAATGTTAGTACCCAAAATTATATTTAAACCGTTCTCTTCATTTACAGTCTTTACTACTAGAAGCCCCTGGTCTTTCAACTCCTCTCTGCCCACTTTCACATCCACACATTTTATCCCGAGTACTTCTACAGGAAGACCATTAGAAGCATACACGGTAAAGTCAGGGCTCGGGGGTTGAAGACTATCCATAGACCAGAACTTCGTATATAGGGCATCAGGTATTAGGGTCACCTGAGACCCAGTGTCTAACAATGCCGGAACTGCAATACCATCTAGAATGATAGACAGGTAGGGTCGCCCACCCACATACCTGCGGTTCCAGTCTAGGGGGCCTGACGGATCTCCTCCTGGGTGTTGGCCCTCGGACCCAGGTTCTGCCCGTTTAAAGGACACTGTGGAGACATATGACCTTTCCGGTTGCAACGGTAACAGGTGATCTCCCGACGAGGAGGGTGTTGATCAGAGGTCGCTCCTGGGGGTGGCGTTGTCCTCCTCCGGGGGGGCGACGTCTTCCTTCTTCTCCGGTTCATCCACGGGACGTCTTCTGGGCAGTCAGCTAATAAGATCTTCCCTTCTTCCTCTTTCCGCAGCTGCAGGGCACTCATCACAGCAGCCAGATTTTTAGTCAGCTGGCGCACCTCTGAGCGCAGACAGTCCAATTCACTAGGGGGTGTCACCTGCGTTTTGGCTTCTGCCACTAGCGGGGAAAAGGGGGTACTGCCGGTTCCAGAGTGACTTCACCCTGGTGATGTTGGGTGGCCACCTCAGGTTTGCCCAGGGGTCGCAGCCCTTTTATTGCCATGTCCTTTAGGGCATCAAAGGTAGCATCAGGATGATCTAAGGACCACCAGTTTACAGTTCTGCGTTCCTCTTGGGATCTCAATCCCTGTACAAATTGTTCTTTCAGCATCTTATTTTCGTCGATAGCATTTATATTATTAATCTGCTTAAGGGCTCTCAGGGCTCCTTGTAGTCGGCAAGCGTAGTCCCTGATGCTGTCACCTGGCTGCTGTGTACAGTGGTAGAAGGCCATCCGGAGATCCGTTTCTGTGCGGTCTTCAAATATGGCATGTAGCTTAAAGAGGATCGCAGGTACCGACTCCTGATCAACGGTATCCCAAGTCTCCACTTCCCTCTCAGCAGCGCCAGTTAGCTGCCCTATCAGCACAGCAGCTTTTTGTCTCTCAGGCATGGAGTACATTTCTAGGATGCTGCATAACTTCCGCTTGAAGCCTGCTAAAGTGCCTGGCTCGCCGCTGTACTGGGGAAGCCATTTCGCCCCAGGCATATATGGGAGCGTTAGTGGCATGAGCGGGACTACCGGACTGGGTGCTGGGCCTGCGCCCCCATCTGGCGCTACAATGCCACGCGGTGCGGGGTCGGGGCCTCCGGCTGGGGCCGCACTGTCGGCCGGTTGTTGTGACATATTAGCGCCCCCTTGGTTAAACGGAGCCTACCGGTTTCAGAAGCTGCTATTCCACAGGCGCAGCGGTGGGGACAGGACCTTCGTCGCAGGCGCTCTGATGTCAGAGCGTCCACTTCCTGTCGCAGGACCTGCCGCTGAGTCAGAGCCGGGGGCGTGTCCAAGACTTTGCGCGCTCTTTCAGGTACGCCCACCTTCTTCTCCAGCGCCTTAGGGCGCGAATATGGCGGCAAATATGGCGGTATTTGGCGCCAAACAACAGCAACAGTCTTTTTCACCAAAACACTCCACAGGCACACAGGGCTCGCAATTCTGCAAGTTTCGGATCCTGTTCGTGACGCCAAGTTTTTGTCGCGACCACGCACCACAATTGTGGGTTACCAGGGCAATGGGGTACCCAGAGCCGAGCCCATGGAAGTCTATGGGGTTGTCACGGATAGCGGTGGCTCGGTCTGTGGCCCTGGCGGTCCGGCGTATGTTGGGGGGAATATTATTTACAGGGGATTAGTATATAACAGTTCGTGACGCCACCTGTGGTTGTCTGATCACTGAGACCAGCGCTGCTGAACAGAACTCTGAGGGGATGTTATAGCAGCTAGGTGTTGGGTCCCCCACAGGTGGGACTGTCCCTCTGAGTCTATGGTGATTGTAGTAAGGAGATGTGGATAAATGACACAGTCTCAGACAATAAAGCTTCTTTCCATACCTTTTACTTTCAAGTTGTTTAGGCAGGTCCCGGGAAGCTGTTGGGTGGATGGAGGATGCGTTTCGAGGTAACGGCTGAGCAGGTTAGAGGCCTCCTTAACTTTCCATGTAACGAGTCCAACTTGCATAAAGCTAAGTTCACTCAAAAACTCCAGCTAATTCTGTAGCTGTACTGCCCGGTCAGCATAGTGGTCGGAGTCTTCCAAGTGATGGAACTAGGTTCTTGCTTTTGTCGTGCACTGACTCAAAGTCCCTATTCCACCTGACCCCTGTTACATACCGACAATAGGCTTGTTCCTGTGACCTGAAGTCCAGCGAACCCCTGGTTTTTCTTATCACTACGCCTGAAGCTGTAGCGACTCTTCGGTCCCCAGTGACCGGTGAACAGTGCAGGATAATTCAATCCTTAAGGCACTTCTAGAATTCTTTTCCACTGCGCCCTTCGCCCTGCTTGCACTCTTAATATCAGCACTGACTAGACTAGGATAATATTCGGTTATCCGTACTAGCCTCCACTTCTGTACCGTCTCCCTGTGTTGACAGGAGATCTCGGCTCTCCAAAAGGCACACGTCCTCACTCTGCACGCTCACAGGAGACTTTCAGACTGCACTGTGCTACAGGACACTCCCCTAAACACCCCTGCTGGGTGTGTCTGAAATGTATATGAGTGATGTCGAGCCTTAACCGTTACCTCTCCACTCATCCTCCTGGTATTGTGTGCCTTACATACCAGGGCTACACATTGGAATAATCTCCTGCTAATAAAACACTGATTGTACTGAAACAGCAAAACATAACCTAGTAAGTGGCACATCACTGGAATCAGAGTCTCTGATCCTGCATTATGCTGCCCTCTGATTACGTAACAAACCCTGCTGACCGATGCTCTTTAATGCCATATACACTATAGGAATAAAATGGAGAAACTTAGCACGCAAATTGCTCAATTCACGTGAGCCGAGCAGCCATGACAAGGTGACCTTTTGTAGACAGGTCCCAATCCGTTTCTATCAGACATACCTGATATAGGCCAAAACTCTACTAATTTAAAGGGCAGGTATGATTCAACATTAATTCAACACAGCCTCAGACTTATAGGAGGAGTGATTCAGTCTACTAAGGAGGCAGTCACCACCTATAAATGTGTACTATAAAAAAATAAAAAAATAAAGAGGTCTATTTATTGAGGCTAAGTGCACACGTTCAGGATTATTCGTGTTTTTTCGCATTTTTTCGAGGCAAATAACGTGTAAAAAACGCATGAATTAAGCATCGTATTATTTAGAATGAATTCTGCAATTTTTGTGCACATGGTGCGTATTTTTCGGCGGAAAAAACACATAGGGGAAAAAAAAGCAACATGTTCATTAATTTCGCAGAAAACTAGAGTTTTCCCCACTATATTATTGAGCTAGAATGTTCAGGAAGAGTTCACGGTAAAAACGCACCAAAAAACGCATGCGTTTTTCCCACGAAAAAAGTCCGGTTTTGCTCAGGAAAATTCTGCACACATTCCTGAACGTGTGCACTTAGCCTCAAACTGGTGATGTGCAATGTCAGTGTGTGGCCCAGCTATGTCAGGCACACATAATCCAGGAGAATGCACAGGAAGGTAACCGCAAAAGCTTGATATCTATTCACTCACACTTTCAGACACACCCACCTGGGGTATAAGAGGGAGTGACACGTAGCAGTCAGCCATTCAAGCTTAGGAGGGAGAGGAGTTCAGTTTAGTTTCCTGTCTGAGAAGAGCTCAGATCAGTCTGCTTCCTGTCTCAGGACAGTGCAGTTCAGTGTCAGTCCAGTCTGGACTTGGAGGATACTGAGAGCTGTTCAGTGAGCTCTGGAGAAAGCTGACATTTCCATCAAAGCTACAAGTGCTTATGATAAGAGCGAAAGCAGGGCGAAGGGCATAGTGGAGAAGACAGAGAGCAGTGCATCAGGTATTGGACTACCTGCACTAATTCACCGGACACCGGAGTCCGAAGCATTACTAGAGCTTCATGCCTAGTGATAAGATAACCGGAGGCTATCTGGACTACAGGTCGCAGAGAGCAGCCCTAAGCGCTGATACGTAACCAGAGTCAGGTAGAACAAGGACCTTGAGTGAGGCGCCCACAACAGTAGGGACTCTGTTCTTACCAATAAGAAGGCTCTACCACAATGTTGGCCGGGCATTGCAGCAATTGAGAAAGCTGGAGATTGCAGAGTTAACTTCGCTTCATGCAAGTTTGGACTCACATACATTTGAAGTAAAGGAGGCCTCTAACCTGCTCAGCGGTTATCCCGAATGTGCATTCTCCACCCCGACCAGCTCCCCGGGACCTGCCTGAACCATCTACCAGTAAAGGTATGGAAAGAAGCTGCATTGTGTGTGACTGAATTCTTAACTACACCCTGCATCATCACCATAGACTTCCAGGGACCCGTCTCACCTGTGGGAGACTTACCACCCAGCTGCCCCATAACATCCCCTGTGAAGGTCCTTATAGGAGCGCTGGTCCAATTGATCAGACACCACAGGTGGCGTCACGAACTACCTACAAATCCCCTGTAAATATCCCCCATTGTATGAGCGCCCAGGGCCACGGACCGAGTCCCGCTGCCAGTGACAAATCCCATAGACTTTCATGGGCTCGGTGCCGAGTACCCCATAGCCCTGGTACTAAGTGCGACTCATCAGTCTTAATGAAAGGCTCGTTGGAGTGCAAATACATTAAGATATGCACGACTTAAAGAATTTAACGCTTCTCAGTAGCGTGCACCTCCTTAGTGCTTCACCAGAAATGCTACTCCAGTGAGAGACTAGAGCAACATTTCTAGCAAAAAAAACCCCTGCACTTTTATAGAATTTATGCACAGACCAAGCAACGACCCATTCTGACTCCTCACCAGCTCCTCCCATTTTGGCAGAGATGCTTCAAAGAGGCGTGAAAATGCCAAAAGTCACTAAACCGTGCATCTCTGCATTTTGCAAAAATATTGTGGCTTTTCAAAGCATTTTATATCAGTTTTCTAACGCAAAACCTTGGATGAATCGCTCAAGCTAACCACCCATAGGCTGACCAGCACCTCCTAACAGCATGAAGCAAGTGTGAACAGGTGCAAGCTGCTGTGACTGCATTATATATACCGCACCAAAAAGTACAGCAGTACAAGTATACTGTGGTCTATTTGGCATTAGTGCCATTTAAAATAATCGATGTGTTCAATGTTTGCATAGTCTTAGTGCACACAGCGTGCTGCTGTACGACTTGTATATAATATGGTCACAGCAGCTTGCACCTGTTCACATCTGCATCATTCTGCTATGAGGTGTTGGTCCGTTTTCAGTTGTTTTTTTTTTAGATAATAGACACATGAACCGCTAATTTGATAAATTAACACCATTGTAATTCACTATAGCTTAAAAGGCCTCCAAAATGCCTGTAATATTCATTTGTCGCTCAGGTTTGATCATTTATAAAGCCATAAAATCATTTTCTGCATCCCCCTTCTTTGCTTGCTTACATCCTGGTAATGGCTGGCTGCTCCATTTTCTGCACAAACTACATTTCCCAACAGTCCTTTGCCCTCACCCACATAATGCCCCTCTGTGCTCCCTATGTCAGAGTCAGCGCAGCACGCCTTGCCTCTGTCAGAAGTCCCATGTACAACAAGGACAGAGAGGATCATGTTCCTTACTCATTCAAGCTTGATCCGCGCAACAGCGCTGTAGACAAGCAAGGACCGCTGAAAGTGCAGGAGCAAAAGCAGGGAGCGCGCACCCGCAAGCCTACACCTTCAGCACTGTCCATAGCCTATGGGACCCCACTTACATGCGTTGCCAACAGAATGTCAGCAAATTCCAGGCCTAAATCTTGACAGAATCCTTACCATGCGAACATGGCTCTATATACCTCCTTGTCATAATCCAGATTTGAAAAGGGTTTGGTCATCAATTCTAAATTCAATGAGTAATTCTCAACATTTGAACTTACAGGATAGGTGGAGCAGAGGCGGACATATGGTGCAACCTGTGCGGCCGCACAGGTACCCAAGAGGTAAGGGGTCCATTTCTACATCCAAAGCAGGTAGAATTGTGTATTATGATGAGCTACTGGACTGCAAGGGCCCATATATTGTCCTTGCACAGGGGCCCCCTTCTGTCTGTGTCCGCCAGTGCGGGGGTGTACATACCAACTGTGCAGCCGATTCAGCTGTTTAAAGGTCCCTGGGGCACTTGACAGCACTGCTGATCGCGATCTCTTTTTTTTATAACAAAAAATTTCCTTATTATGATATAGCCCTAAATCAATGGGCGAAACTTCTTATAAAACCAAAATTCAACTGAGGCAAACCAAGTGCATAGTTTCACTATGGCATAAATTGGAAGTGATACGGAGCTTATTTAAAAATATATATATATATTTATTAGTATAACATCTTAAAAAACAATTAAAATCAGAAAAAGGTGCTGGATTGAATGAAGAGCTTGTGCTCAAAATACAGTATTAGGGCCTGTGCACACATTGCGGATTTGCCTGCGGATTTTTCCGCGCCGAAACCGCACCTCTTGGCAGAAAACGCAGGCGCAGTTTTGACGCGGTTTTTGGCGCGGTTTTTCATGATTTTTCTCATGCGGTTTTGTATACGGTTTTTACAGCTAAATAAAGATATGTTGTTTAACAAAAAAAAAAGATTTGTGATGTCATTTCTTGTCCAACCTCCTCTTTTAAATTTGTCCAACCCACTCTCCATTACACACACACAGATAGAGATAGGCCAGCGTCACACTTGCGAGTGTGATGCGAGTAAGTCGCATGACTTTCTCGCATCAACACCCGGCACGGCCGCCAGCTCTCGGACCCGAGTGTGCGGCTGCATGTATTTTTATGCAGCCACACACTCGGGTCCGAGAGCGGGCGGCCGCGCTGGGTGTTGATGCGAGAAAGTCGTGCGACTTACTCGCATCACACTCGCAAGTGTGACGCCGGCCATAGATAGATAATGGATACCAGTAGTTAGATAGATAGAAAATACATAGATAGATGGATAATAGATAGTTAGAAATATATATATAGAAAGATAGATATATAGATAGACAGAAAGATATATAGGTAGATAGATAAAATGGTACATAAATAGTTAAAGACACACACGCGTACACACACACAAAATCTTAACGCAATAGTTAATAAAAAAAAATAGGAAAAAAAATGGCGTGGGCTCCCGCGCAATTTTCTGCGCCAGAGGGGGAAAGCCGACAGCCGGGGCCAATATTTCTAGCTTGGGAAGGGGTTAATACCCATGGATCTTCCCAGGCTATGAATATCAGCCCGCAGCTAGCCTTCACTGGCTATTAAAATAGGGGGACCCCCCCAAAAAAATGACGTGGGGTCCCCCTACAATTTATAGCCAGAAAGGCTAGGCAGACAGCTGCGGGCTGATATTCATAGCCTAGGAAGGGGCCATGGATATTGGCGCCCCGCCCTGGCGAAAAATACCAGCACCCAGCCGCCCCAGAATTGGCGTATCTGTATGATGCGCCAATTCCGGCACTTAGCCCTTCTCTTCCCACTCCCCTGTAGCGGTGAGATATGGGGTAATAAGGGGTTAATATCACCTTGCTATTGTAAGGTGAGATTAAGCCCGGTTAATAATAGAGAGGCGTCAATAAGACGCCTATCCATTATTAATCTTGTATTAATAAAGGGTTAAAAAAACAACACATGCATAAGAATAAATAATTTTAATGAAATAAAACACAAGACGGTTTTCATATCTTTATTATACGCTCAGACCCAAGCGACACCCTCGATCTCCTGTAAAAAACCGTAAAAAAATAAACAACCGTATACTCCCTGTCCGACGCAGTCCAATTAATAACGAGTGTCCCACGACGGTCTCCCCTATAGAACAGTGACATCAGGTGATGCCACTGCTCTGTAGGGCCTCCCAGTGATGCACTGACAGGAGACAATGGCTTCTGCAGTGCATCACTGAGGTTACCTGAGTTCATTTTCTCACTTTATGGCAATGCTGCGTGGGAATTTTCTCACCCAGCATTGCCAGTGAGAGAATGAACGGAAGTGACGTCATTCTCTCCCGCGGCCCAGAGCGGTACACAGATCGATGGCGTCGGGGAATAGGTGAGTATATATTCTATGTGTTGTATGTCATGTGTATGTTATATGTTGTATGTAATGTATGTTTTTTTTTGTTTTTTTTTTACATTCAGCACATTAGCCGGATGATGGGACTACTACTGTCCCATCATTGGCTAATGTGTCAGTCACAATCACTGTAGCAGGCATAGCCGGATGGGACTTGTAGTCCTATCCGACGATGCCTGCATACACAGATCACGCACACAGCCTCGGTCACCGATCCCGCACACAGGCCCGCGCACCGATCACGCACACAGCCCCGCACACCGATCCCGCACACAGCCCCGCACACCAATCATGCACACAGGCCCGCACACCGATCACGCAGACACCGGCACACAATCACCGCCCACACACACAGCGCCGCACACTATACACGCCCACGCACCGCCCACACACATAGCGCCGCACACTATACACGCCCATGCACCGCCCACACACAGCGCCGCACACTATACACGCCCACGCACCGCCCACACACTTCCCTCCTCCCGAACTGCAGCGGTTTCACCCGCAGCAAAACCGCAGATCTTTTTTAGATCTGCGGTTTTGCTGCGGAAGTGCCCGACTCAATGCAAGTCAATGGGCGCCGAACCGCTGCAGTTCCGCACAAAGAATTGACATGCTGCGGAAAATAATGCGCGGCAAAACTGCGCGTTTTTTTCCGCAGCATGTGCACAGCAGACATGCGGTTCCCATTGGATTACATTGGTAGTGCACTGTGCTGCGGGTTGGATGCGTTTCTGCACGTTGAAAAACGCAGCGGAAACGCATCTAAAAACGCAACATGTGCACAGGGCCTTAGAGAACAAGCAAGATTAATTGAATGGTCGAGCTGTGAACCACAAATATAACTGATGTAAATGCCAATAAGGCATAAGAAAATAAAGTGATCTATTGCATAAAGTATTAAAGTGCAATGTGCCAAAATTAATGAGCAGAGGTGATCATCTTATTGTCACAATCATTCAATCCTGTACCTTTTTCTGATTTTAATTAGAGATGAGCGACTTTGCCTTTTTTAGGGTCGAGTCGGGTTTCGGACCACCTGACTTTCGCAAAAGTCGAGTCTAACTAAATCGGCCGACTATCAGCAAAAGTCGGAGTTCCGACTGAAACACGAAACCCAATGCAAGTCAATGGGGAAGCAAAGTCGTCAGGGAGTGGAGGACAGTAAACACACCTACAGTGCCCATTTCAATGCCAGCAACGACATCAATTCTTATTACTTAAGCTTGGCAACCTTAATTTACTGTATAATAATAGTTACGCATTGAAAACTGGGGGTAATTTGGCTAAAGTTGTGGGGGGGCAGGGCTGGCTCCAGGTTTTCGTGTGCCCCGGGCCAAAGAGTCTCAGTGGGCCCCTTTAACACATACCACAATTCATGATGTTCCGATACGGCAGAGAAATATAGGTATAGTACAATGCCAAATACTTTACTTCTTACATTACATGAGTGATATCTATTGTAAATTCTACAATAGCTCAAAAACCGGACAGTATAGTCCTCCATACAGTATTATGGGCACCACATAGTGCGCCATACAGAATAATGAGCCTCATATATTGCTCCATACATAATTGGTCCCATATAATGTTCCACACAGTATATGATGAGCTCCAAATAATGCTACAGTATATGATGGTCCCCATATAATGTGCAATACAATATAGGACGCTCCCCATAGAGTATAATGAGCCCCACATATTGCTCCATACAGTATAATGAGTTGCATATAAAGCTCCATACAGTATATGATGGGCCCCATATATTGCTCCATACAGAATGGGCTCCATATAATGCTCCATACAGAATAGGCCCCATATGTGCTCCATATGATGCTCCATACCCTATATGATGCCCCATAAATAATGAACCCCATATGATGCTCCAGTATATGATCGGCCCCATGGATGATGCTCCAGTGTATGATGGGCCTATATAATGCTCCAGATATAATGGGCCCCATTTATAATGCTCCAGTGTATGATGGGCCCCATGGATGATGCTCCAGTGTATGATGGGCCTATAATAATAATAATAATAATAATAATAATAATAATTTCTATAGCGCCAACATATTCCGCAGCACTTTACATTATAGAGGGGACTTGTACAGACAATAGACATTACAGCATAACAATAAACACATATTATATAATGCTCCATATTTAATGGGCCCCATATGATGCTCCAGTGTATGATGGGCCCCATTTATATTGCTCCAGTGTATGATGGGCCCCATGAATGATGCTCCAGTGTATGATGGGCCTATATAATGCTCCATATATAATGGGCCCCATTTATAATGCTCCAGTGTATGATGGGCCCCGTATATGATGCTCCTGTGTATGATGGGCCCCATTTAAAATGCTCCAGTGTATGATGGGCCCCATGGATGATGCTCCAGTGTATGATGGGCCTATAATAATAATAATAATAATAATAATTTCTATAGCGCCAACATATTCCACAGCACTTTACATTATAGAGGGGACTTGTACAGACAATAGACATTACAGCATAACAATAAACACATATTATATAATGCTCCATATTTAATGGGCCCCATATGATGCTTCAGTGTATGATGGGCCCCATTTATATTGCTCCAGTGTATGATGGGCCCCATGAATGATGCTCCAGTGTATGATGGGCCTATATAATGCTCCATATATAATGGGCCCCATTTATAATGCTCCAGTGTATGATGGGCCCCGTATATGATGCTCCTGTGTATGATGGGCCCCATTTAAAATGCTCCAGTGTATGATGGGCCCCATGGATGATGCTCCAGTGTATGATGGGCCTATATAATGCTTCATATATAATGGGCCCCATTTATAATGCTCCGTTGCATGATGGGCCCCATTTATAATGGTCCAGTGTATGATGGGCCCGGTATATGATGCTCCAGTGTGTGATGGGCTCCATTTATAATGCTCCAGTGTTTGATGGGCCTATATAATGCTCCTTATGTAATGGGCCCCATATGATGCTCCAGTATATGATGGGCCCAATGGATGATACTCCAGTGTATGATGGGCCTATATAATGCTCCATATATAATGGGCCCCATATGATCCCTCCAGTGTATGATGGGCCCCATTTATAATGCTTCAGTGTATGATGGACCCCGTATATGATGCTCCAGCATATGATGGGCCCCATGGATGATGCTCCAGTGTATGATGGGCCTATATAATGCTCCATATATAATGGGCCCCATTTATAATGCTCCAGTGTATAATGGGCCCCGTATATGATGCTACAGTGTATGAAGGGCCTCATTTATAATGCTCCAGTGTGTGATGGGTCCAATGGATGATGCTCCACTGTATGATGGGCCTATATAATGCTCCATATATAATGGGCCCCATATGATGCTCCAGTATATGATGGGCCCCATGGATGATACTCCAGTGTATGATGGGCCTATATAATGCTCCATATATAATGGGCCCCATATGATGCTCCAGTGTATGATGGGCCCCTTTTATAATGCTCCAGTGTATGATGGGCCCCGTATATGATGCTCCAGTGTATGATGGGCCCCATGGATGATGCTCCAGTGTATGATGGGCCTATATAATGCTCCATATCTAATGGGCCCCATTTATAATGCTCCAGTGTATAATGGGCCCTATCTATGATGCTCAAGTGTATGATGGGCCCCATATATTGCTCCAAACATTAAAAAACTGAAATACCTCTCCTTGCTGGGCACTGCTGTTCTCTGGACTCCTCAGCGTCGCCATCTTCCAGCTCTCTGCACTTTGACTGTTCAGGCAGAGGGCGCACAAACGTGACGTCATCGCGCTCTCTGACCTGAATGTCACTGTCAGGAAATGCGGAAGACGTCACAGCGGAGGAGCAGTGAGAGGTACGTATTGCAAGTGCTGGGACCCTGAGCAGCAGGGGGGGCCCACTCATGGGTGACGGCACTGTCACAGTGCCCCTCATAGTACGCCGGTGTCTCTGACGGCGAGTGGGCCCCCCCACCGTCAGAGACACCGGCGTACAATGAGGGGCCCTGTGCCAGTGCCGTCGCCCACGAGTGGGCCCCCCCCTGCTCAGGGCACCGGCACTTGCTCGGGTGCACCAGGTGCTGACGCCGGCCCTGGGGGGGAACCCAGTTAGGGAGGTGGAAAAACTGGCATATGTTGAGGTGTAGGCTGGACGTTCAGCAGCTGCAAATGGAGGAATTGGAGAAGTCGGAGGAAGAGGACAAAGCGAGCCATTTTGCTGGCAACCTATGCGTCATCAGGGGAAGGTGGTACAAAATCCTTTGAAACCCAGGCATGGTTCATTTTAATGAAGGTGAGATCACCAACATTTTGGGTCGACAGCCGGGTCCTTCTTTCTGTCAGGATTGATCTAGCAGCTCTGAAGACTCTTTCTGATAGCACACTACCAGCAGGGCAAGCGAGCTCCTGTAAGGCATATTGGGCCAATTCAGGCCAGGTGTCAAGTTTACAGGCCCAGTAGTCAAAGGGGAATGAACTGTGAGGGAGAACATCGAAATGGGAGGAGAGGTAATTTTGAACCATAGTTGACAACTGCTGTCTCCTGTTTTACCAGTCGTGTGAGCGGTCAACGAGAAATCAGTCCACAACATGGTCATGAAACCCCTGTCTCCAACGCCACTTCGGCTGTGTGCACCACGAACACCTCTTCCATGTTGCCCAGTACGGCTCGTGGTAGAACCTGCACCGCTGCTATGAGCTGGGAATGCCTCTAACAAACGGTTTACCAGAGTTGCTTGTTTGTTCACCAATATTAGCTCTAGGTTCTCCTGTGGCATGATGTTCTGTAATTTGCCTTTATAGCGTGGATCAAGGATGCTGGCCAACTAGTAGTCGTCATCATTCATAATTTTGGCAATGCGGGGGTCCCTTTTTAGGATCTGCAATACATAATCACACATGTGGGCCAATGTTCCAGAAGTCAATGATGCACTGCCAGTAGTGGGCGGAGGAGCACTTTCTGCCAAATCCACATCCCTCCAGTCACGCACAAACCCTGTACCTGACCTTGGCAAGCCAACATTTTCTCTTGCCCCCTGAGAAGCATCCTCCTCCCCAAAATAATCATCCCCCTCATCCTCCTCCTACTCCTCTTCTTCCTCCACCTCCTCCAAGACAGTTCCCTGAGCAGACAATAGCTGACTGTCATCATGGCTTCCCTCCTCCTCCTCTTCCTCCTCCACTGCAGACACCTGATCCTTAATGTGCGTCAAAGTTTGCATGAGCAGACGCATAAGTGGGATGCTCATGCTTATGATGGCATCGTCTGCGCTTACCAGCCGTGTGCATTCCTCAAAACACTGAAGGACTTTACAGAGGTCTTTCAGCTTTGACCACTGCACACCCAACAACTCCATGTCTGCCCTCAAACTGCCTGCCCGTGTATCCTCCCACAAATGCATTACAGCCTGCCTCTGTTCACACAGCCTCTCAACCATGTGCATGGTGGAGTTCCACCTTGTTGCAACGTCTATGATTAGGCAGTGCTTGGGGAGGTGGAGCGATCGCTGTAGCCTCTGCATACGACTGGAGTCTACGGGCGAGTGACGGATGTTCAAGCACAGTCTTCGCACCTTATGGAGCAGAGCTGTTAACTCCGGATAATTATTTAGGAAGCACTGCACCACCAGGTTCAAGGTGTGAGCCAGGCAAGGTATGTGTCTGAGTTTTGCCAGGGCTATGGCCGCCACAAAATTACGGCCTTTATCACTGACTACCTTGCCTGGCTCAAGATGTAGACTGCCCAGCCATGACTCAGTTTCTCGCTGCAAGTAGTTGGCCAGTACACGGCGGTGTCTGTTGTCGCCCAAAGACTTCATCTTTAAAACAGCCTGCTGACGCTTACCACTAGCTGTTCGACACCTCATGTGCTACACTGGCAGCTGCGGATGGAGTGCTCGTTCGACTGCGCTCTGTCGATGAGCTTTCGCTTCTGGATGAGGAGGAGGGTCGAACGCCTACAGCCAACTATTGCCTATACTGTGGGCTAGGCAGCACTGTCCCACCACCGCTGTCCCCTGTAAATCCTGCATCCACCACATTATCCCAGTGCTCAGTGATGGACAAGTAACGGCCCATGCATCTGTTGTGAGGAGCACCTTTCCACTCACTGATTGTTTGAGTGCATAGACAATGCAGTCTTTCACATGCAGGTGGAGGGCAGGGATGGCTTTTCTAGAAACGAAGTGCCGACTGCGTAGGTCATAGCGTGGGACAGCGTAGGCCATGAACTCTCGGAAGTCTGCAATTTCTACCAAACGGAAGGGCATCATCTCTAATGAGATCAGTTTGGCAATGTAGGCGTTTAAAGCCAGTGTACGCGGATGAGAGGATGAGTACTTTCTTGTCCTACTCAGAGTGTCTGCTAGGGTGAGCTGGACTTGAGAGCTGCATATGGGGGAACTAGCAGTGGACATGACGGACTGAGGGGGGGTTGGTGATGGTGATGGTGGTGGTGGTGGTGATGGCCTAGATTCGGTCTTTCGTTGCAAAAACATTGTGATTCCCTGACTGCTTTGGCCTTGCGACGACACCTCAACATTTCTTGCTGGTGGTGTGCTAACCGGTGGGCTTACAGTGGGGAAGTGATGTAGCGTTGCTGGCAACCTTCAGTCGGAGCAGGTGCACATGTGCTACCTGAGGTTTTGTAGTCCGTCCACGCTTGAAAGTGCATGGTGTTTAAATGTCTAAGCATGCAACTGGTATTCAAATTTCAGAGATTTTTCCCTCGGCTAAAGGTCCTTCCGCACTTCTTACAGATAACCTTTGCCTCATCAATAGAATTTTGGTCAAAAAAGTGCCACACTGCACTCTTCCTACTATGGGATAAATTTTCAGGGCTTGCACACTGTGCTAATTTGACTGTCTGGCCAAGCTGTCCTGCAACTCTTTTTGCTTTTTTAACACCTTTTTGGACTCCTACGGGCCTGCCAGATAACCGCAGTTGACATGTCGATGCCTGCTGCGGATTCCCCTCCTCTTCTCAGCTATTGCCAGCTGCACCCTCTTCACCCAATGGAATTTCATCTGCGCCTTCCTCTGTGTCACCGTGTAAGGTGGTATAGTATGAGGGAATGGGTACCTGAGTTTCATCAGGGTCAGATTCTGGCTCAGTAGACTGCAAGGGCAATGTAGTGCTCTGGTTGAATGTACCAGCAGAATCATATAGCAGTGGCTGTGCATCAGTGCACTCCATGTCAGATTCATCTTGGACTGGGGAATTCAGGATTTGACTTGATAACCCAGGCATGGTATGTGAAAAGAGCTCCATGGAGTAATGATAACCCAGGCATGGTATGTGAAAAGAGCTCCATGGAGTAATCTGAAGTGTGGCCTGCCGCATCCTTCACTTTTTGTGGGGGTGAAAGACACAAGGAAAGGTGTTGTTACTGACCAGGAGCCAGCACTGATGACTCAGTGCTTGCATTTTTTGAAACTTCAGAAGAGGAGGGCATAGAGCTGGAAGCTGTTTCGGCAATGTAAGCCAAAACCTGTTCCTGATGCTCCAGCTTTAAAAGCGGCTTAACTACTCCCAGAAAAGGGAGCCTTCCAGGCCTTCTGGAGCCAGACGATGACGCAGGCTCAACACCTCCTGCCTCAGGTGCTATTGTGCTTTTGGCACTTCCAGCAGATGCACCACCACCACCATCAGTACCAGCTGCCCCCCCCACCCTCGTCCGTAGTCTCTTCCACCATACTTCCTCATGTTTGGGAAAATGTACCCAAAATACCAGCAGATATATGGTACTGTATCAGAAGCGTACAGCTGTATACTGTGAAGGGGAAAATTTCAATCTCCATATATATTTCAGGAGTCACACACAGACGCTCTCAGGCTTAGTATGGATTAGACCAGAATATAAAAAGCAGAAAAGGGTACTGTATCGGAAGATACCAGGTGTATATATTATTGGGGAAAATTTCAATCTCCGTATATATTTCAGGAGTCACACACAGACGCTCTCAGGCTCAGTACGGATTAGACAAGAATATAAAAAGCAGAAAAAGGGTACTGTATCAGAAGATAGTAGGTGTATATAGTGTTGGGGTAATTTTAAATCCCCATATATATTTCCGGAGTCACAGACATACGCTCCCAGGCCCAGTATGGATTAGACCAGAATATAAAAAGTTGAAAAAGGCTACTGTATCAGAAGCATACAGCTGTATACAGTGTTGGGTTAATTTTAAATCTCCGTATATATTTCCAGAGTAACACACAGATGCTCACAGGCTCAGTATGGATTAGACAGAATATAAAAAGCAGAAAAAGGGTACTGTATGAGAGCGTACAGCTGTATACAGTGTTGGGGTACTTTTAAATCTCCGTATATATTTCCGGAGTAACACATAGACGCTCACAGGCTCAGTATGGATTAAACAAGAATATAAAAAGCAGAAAAAGGGTACTGTACCACAAGCGTACAGCTGTATACAGTGTTGGGGTAATTTTAAATCTCCTTATATATTTCTGGAGTAACACACAGATGCTTTCAGGCTCAGTATGGATTAGACCAGAATATAAAAAGCAGAAAAAGGGTTCTGTATCTGAAGATACCAGGTGTATATAGTATAGGGGTAAATTGTAAATCCCCGTATATATTTCCGGAGTCACAGACAGAAGCTCTCAGGCTCAGTATGAATTAGACCAGAATATAAAAAGCAGGAAAAGGGTACTGTACCAGAAGCGTACAGCTGTATACAGTGTTGGGGTAATTTTAAATCTCCGTATATATTTCCGGAGTAACACACAGACGCTCTCAGGCTCAGTATGGATTAGACCAGAATATAAAAAGCAGAAAAAGGGTACTGTATCTGAAGATACCAGGTGTATATAGTATAGGGGTAAATTGTAAATCTCTGTATATATTTCCGGAGTCACAGACACACGCTCCCAGGCTCAGTATGGATTAGACCAGAATATAAAAAGTTGAAAAAGGGTACTGTATCAGAAGCATACAGCTGTATACAGTGTTGGGTTAATTTTAAATATCCGTATATATTTCCGGAGTAACACACAGATGCTCACAGGCTCAGTATGGATAAGAAAAGAATATAAAAAGCAGAAAACGGTACTGTATCACAAGCGTACAGCTGTATACAGTGTTGGGGTAATTTTAAATCTCCGTATATATTTCCGGAGTAACACACAGACGCTCACAGGCTCAGTATGGATTAGACCAGAATATAAAAAGCAGAAAAAGGGTACTGTATGAGAGCATACAGCTGTATACAGTGTTGGGGTAATTTTAAATCTCCGTATATATTTTCGGAGTAACACATAGACGCTCACAGGCTCAGTATGGATTAAACAAGAATATAAAAAGCAGAAAAAGGGTACTGTACCACAAGCGTACAGCTGTATACAGTGTTGGGGTAATTTTAAATCTCCGTATATATTTCCGGAGTAACACACAGGCGCTCACTCAGTATGGATTAGACCAGAATATAAAAAGCAGAGAAAGGGTACTGTATCAGAAGCGTACAGCTGTATACAGTGTTGGGGTAATTTTAAATCTACATATATATTTCCGGAGTAACACACAGACGCTCTCAGGCTTAGTATGGATTAGACCAGAATATAAAAAGCAGAAAAAGGGTACTGTATCGGAAGATACCAGGTGTATATATTATTGGGGAAAATTTCAATCTCCGTATATATTTCAGGAGTCACACACAGACGCTCTCAGGCTCAGTACGGATTAGACAAGAATATAAAAAGCAGAAAAAGGGTACTGTATCAGAAGATAGTAGGTGTATATAGTGTTGGGGTAATTTTAAATCTCCATATATATTTCTGGAGTCACAGACATACACTCCCAGGCTCAGTATGGATTAGACCAGAATATAAAAAGTTGAAAAAGGGTACTGTATCAGAAGCATACAGCTGTATACAGTGTTGGGTCTTGAAAAAGGCACCACAGCCGAAACGCGCGTCGGGGCGGACGCACCTGGTGTTTTGCTCTCTGCTCAAACAGGTATATCGGTACTTTGAAATGATGTTTATTATAACTATCCATTTGTGATGCATTTCATGTTTGGGCAATAGTGATATCTCGGACCATTATTGTTGTCACTTGATTCTAATGGTTATTTATCGTCCCATGATATCACCACTATAGCACAATAATTCTTTCTATACAACCATCTGTGCCTATTAGCAATTTTTGGCCAGCATTTTATATATACAGAAATGCAGCATTTGTGATTTATGACACTTTTCCTTCTATCTATACTACCTGGCCAATTTTCACCAGTGTATGTCCTTTCTTCCCACTAGTGTTTACTGGCATGAGTCTCTATCACTGTCCTGTCCTGCCCTTTTATTAAATGTGTATTAATAAAATATATTTTTTGTACCATACCTTGGGACTTATTGATCGTTTTTTTTGTTCATTGTTTATATCAGTATGGATTAGACCAGAATATAAAAAGCAGAAAAAGGGTTCTGTATCTGAAGATACCAGGTGTATATAGTATAGGGGTAAATTGTAAATCCCCGTATATATTTCCGGAGTCACAGACAGAAGCTCTCAGGCTCAGTATGGATTAGACCAGAATATAAAAAGCAGGAAAAGGGTACTGTATCAGAAGCGTACAGCTGTATACAGTGTTGGGGTAATTTTAAATCTCCGTATATATTTCCGGAGTAACACACAGACGCTCTCAGGCTCAGTATGGATTAGACCAGAATATAAAAAGCAGAAAAAGGGTACTGTATCTGAAGATACCAGGTGTATATAGTATAGGGGTAAATTGTAAATCTCTGTATATATTTCCGGAGTCACAGACACACGCTCCCAGGCTCAGTATGGATTAGACCAGAATATAAAAAGTTGAAAAAGGGTACTGTATCACAAGCGTACAGCTGTATACAGTGTTGGGGTAATTTTAAATCTCCGTATATATTTCGGAGTAACACATAGACGCTCACAGGCTCAGTATGGATTAAACAAGAATATAAAAAGCAGAAAAAGGGTACTGTACCACAAGCGTACAGCTGTATACAGTGTTGGGGTAATTTTAAATCTCCGTATATATTTCCGGAGTAACACACAGGTGCTCACTCAGTATGGATTAGACCAGAATATAAAAAGCAGAGAAAGGGTACTGTATCAGAAGCGTACAGCTGTATAAAGTGTTGGGGTAATTTTAAATCTACATATATATTTCCGGAGTAACACACAGATGCTCTCAGACTCAGTATGAATTAGACCAGAATATAAAAAGCAGAAAAAGGGTTCTGTATCTGAAGATACCAGGTGTATATAGTATAGGGGTAAATTGTAAATCCCCGTATATATTTCCGGAGTCACAGACAGAAGCTCTCAGGCTCAGTATGGATTAGACCAGAATATAAAAAGCAGGAAAAGGGTACTGTATCAGAAGCGTACAGCTGTATACAGTGTTGGGGTATCTTTAAATCTCCGTATATATTTCCGGAGTAACACACAGACGCTCACTCAGTATGGATTAGACCAGAATATAAAAAGCAGAAAAAGGGTACTGTATCAGAAGCGTACAGCTGTACAAAGTGTTGGGGTAATTTTAAATCTACATATATATTTCCGGAGTAACACACAGATGCTCTCAGACTCAGTATGAATTAGACCAGAATATAAAAAGCAGAAAAAGGGTTCTGTATCTGAAGATACCAGGTGTATATAGTATAGGGGTAAATTGTAAATCCCCGTATATATTTCCGGAGTCACAGACAGAAGCTCTCAGGCTCAGTATGGATTAGACCAGAATATAAAAAGCAGGAAAAGGGTACTGTATCAGAAGCGTACAGCTGTATACAGTGTTGGGGTATCTTTAAATCTCCGTATATATTTCCGGAGTAACACACAGACGCTCACTCAGTATGGATTAGACCAGAATATAAAAAGCAGAAAAAGGGTACTGCATCTGAAGATACCAGGTGTGAATAGTATAGGGGTAAATTGTAAATCTCTGTATATATTTCCAGAGTCACAGACAGACGCTCTCAGGCTCAGTATGGATTAGACCAGAATATAAAAAGCAGAAAAAGGGTTCTGTATGAGAGCATACAGCTGTATACAGTGTTGGGGTAATTTTAAATCTCCGTATATATTTCCGAAGTAACACACAGACGCTCACTCAGTATGGATTAGACCAGGATATAAATAGCAGAAAAACGGTACTGTATCAGTCGCGTACAGCTGTATACAGTGTTGGGGTAATTTTAAATCTCCGTATATATTTCCGGAGTAACACACAGACGCTCACTCAGTATGGATTAGACCAGAATATAAAAAGCATAGAAAAAGGTACTGTATCAGAAGTGTACAGCTGTATACAGTGTTGGGGTAATTTTAAATTTCCGTATACATTTCCAGAGTCACACACAGACGCTCACTCAGTATGGATTAGACCAGAATATAAAAAGCAGAAAAAGCGTACTGTATCAGAAGCGTACAGCTGTATACAGTGTTGGGTTAATTGTAAATTTCCGTATATATTTCCGGAGTAACACACAGATGCTCTCATGCTCAGTATGGATTAGATTAGAATATAAAAAGCAGAAAAAGGGTACTGTATCTGAAGATACCAGGTGTATATAGTATAAGGGTAAATTGTAAATCTCCGTATTTATTTCCGGAGTCACACACAGATAGTCAGCATGTATTTGTCCATGATACCAGCAGGTACACTGTTGTCAATGGGTTTGAGATGAGTTCTGAGCAGAGCCTCCCTCTGGTGGTTACAAGCGGTACTAGTGAGGATTGTGAAGACTGGGAATCAGGTGTTACTGATTGGTCTTATTTAAGGGAATCATTTTCCCATCAGGGTTGCCGGTGATCAATTGTTCTGGTCTGAATCCTTCTTTCCAGTTTCCCTTGTAGCCTGCTGTGTCGTGTCTGCATCTCCTGCTATCAGATAAGACAATTTCTTATTTTGTGTTTTTGCTATATTTTTGCATTTTGTCCTGCACTTCTGTGGGGGCCTTCTGGGTCCCCTCCGGGGCTTTTGCCCTCTCAGTTTAGTCCAGCCACTGTGTTTTGTACTTTTGCTTTTTCCAGTTTTTTCAGTGGCTGCTGTTTTTGTTACACCAGAGAACTAATTTAGGTGGTAGAGGTCGTGTGATCTCAGGTGATTTTGAAATTAGTAGAGTTGGTGTTTTTTCAGGGTTTTCTGGGATTGCAGTAAGTACCCTTCCTGTCCTTTTCTATTTAGATAGTTTGGGCCCCAGCGTTTGCTCATACTATTTTCTTTCTGTGTCAGTATTTCCTCTTGTCTAACCGCCATTACATGTTTGGGGGCTTTCTATTATCTTTGGGGTTCTGCTCCGGGGCAGATAGCTTTCCTATTTCTATCTTTAGGTGTAGTTAGTTTCTCAGGCTGTGACGAGGCGTCTAGGACCAACGTAGGAACGCTCCACGGCTGCCTCTAGTTGCGGTGGTTAGTCAGGGTACTGCAATCTCATAGATTCCAACTGCTCTGGTGTATTTCCTTTTTTGCCTGCACTCCTCAGCTACGGTAACATAACAGTATCACCGGCCATAAAAATTGTATGGTACTCACAGAAGGGAAAAAATATTTTGAAGGAAGAAAAGTTGTCAGAGATATTTTTCTGTTTGTTGCATTTTTTTTTTTTTCCCTCTGTATCTCTGGGTGCTGGGGAGGATCTTTTCTCCCAATGGAGTTTGCACAGTTGTCTGGCCGTGTGGATCAGCTTGCCACTGAGGTTCAGAGTATTGCTGCATATCTTGCTAGGTTGCCTGTTGTGGAACCTAGGATTCCCATGCCAGATTTGTTTTCAGGGGATCGAGCTAAGTTTCAGAATTTCAAAAATAATTGTAAATTGTTTTTTGCCTTAAAATCTAAGTCCTCAGGATACGCAGCGCAGCAGGTTCAAATTATCATCTCTCTCCTGCGCGGCGATCCTCAGGATTGGGCTTTTTCCCTGACACCTGGGGATCCTGTTTTGAGTGATGTTGATGCATTTTTTCAGGCTTTGGGGTTATTGTACGATGAGCCTAATGTCACTGATCAAGCTGAAAAAACCTTGTTGGCATTAAATCAGGGGCTTGATGACGCTGAGTTATACTGTCAGAGATTCCGTAGGTGGGCAGTCCTGACCAAATGGAATGATGACGCTTTGGCGGCCCTTTTCCGGAAGGGTCTGTCGGATAATGTAAAGGATGTTATGGTGGGATTCCCTGTCCCCTCTGGTCTCAATGATTCTATGTCATTGGCAATTCAAATTGACAGACGTTTGCGTGAGCGGAGAAGTATGCGTGGAGTGGTGTTGCCTTGTGAGCCAGCTGCTGAGCCCATGCAGTGTGATGGAGTGGTGTCTGGGGCACAGCGTCATGAGTTTCGAAAGCGCAATGGGTTATGTTTCTACTGTGGTGATGCCTCTCATGCTATTTCAGTCTGCCCTAAGCGGGGAAGACATTTTGCACGCTCAGTTGTCTTGGGTAGTGTTCAGACTAAGTTTTTATTAACTGTCACTCTGATATGCTCTCTGTCCTCATTTTCTGCTCAGGCTTTCGTTGATTCTGGAGCAGCTATTAACCTGATGGATTATGATTTTGCTAAGCGTTGTGGGTTTTCCTTGATACCCCTACAGAAGTCTATTCCTTTACTGGGGATCGATTCTACCCCTTTGGCTGAGAATAAACCCCAGTTTTCTACTCAGGTGATAATGAGGGTTGAACCTGATCACCAGGAGTGCTGCAAATTTTTGGTTCTATATAATCTGCATGACATTATCGTGCTGGGTTTTCCTTGGTTACAGTCTCATAATCCTGTTTTGGATTGGAAATCTGTGTCTGTAACCAGTTGGGGCTGCCAATGTGTTAGTGCCAACACTCCTGTTTTTTCTGCCTCCCCCCAGGCTGAGGATGTTCCTGACTTTTTGTTTGATTTTTCTGATGTGTTTAGCGAAAGTAAATCTGCATCCTTACCTCCCCATAGGAGCTATGACTGCGCTATTGAATTAGTGCCAGGTAGTAAATTCCCTAAGGGTCGCCTTTTTAACTTGTCTGTACCTGAACATGACGCTATGCGGTCTTATATCAAGGAATCATTGGAGAAGGGTCATATCAGACCATCCTCTTCACCCTTAGGTGCCGGTTTTTTCTTTGTGGCCAAAAAAGATGGTTCATTAAGGCCGTGTATTGATTATCGTCTCTTGAACAATATTACTGTGAAATATCAATACCCGTTACCCTTGATTTCTGACCTGTTTTCCAGGGTGAAAAACGCTACTTGGTTTACTAAGCTTGACCTCAGGGGGGCGTATAACCTTATTCGCATTAAGCACGGGGATGAATGGAAGACGGCATTTAACACCCCTGAAGGGCATTTTGAGTACCTTGTGATGCCCTTTGGGCTCACTAATGCTCCTTCCGTCTTCCAGTCCTTCATGAATGACATTTTCAGGGATTTTGTGGACAAGTTTCTGATTGTTTATTTGGATGATATCTTGATTTTTTCTAATGACTGGGACTCTCATGTGAAACATGTTCGAACTGTATTCCAGATTTTGAGAGAGAATGCTCTGTATGTGAAGGGATCAAAGTGTCTTTTTGGCGTACAGAAGATCTCATTTCTGGGATTCATTTTGTCCCCATCTGTTATTGAAATGGACCCGGTCAAGGTTCAGGCCATCTGTGATTGGGTCCAACCTACTTCATTAAAGGCTCTTCAGAGATTTTTGGGTTTTGCCAATTTTTATCGTAAATTTATTGGTAATTTCTCTGTTATTGTTAAACCATTAACTGATTTGACCAGAAAGGGTTCTGATGTGGTGAATTGGCCTCCTGAGGCAGTCTCTGCGTTTCAGGAACTTAAGCAGAGATTCACTTCTGCTCCTGTTCTACGGCAGCCTGATGTTTCTCTGCCATTTCAGGTGGAGGTTGATGCCTCTGAAATTGGGGCAGGTGCCGTTTTGTCCCAAAAAGATCCAGAGACCTCTAAAAGTAACCCTTGTGCCTTTTTCTCTCGAAAATTTTCTCCTACTGAACGTAATTATGACGTGGGTAATCGGGAGTTATTGGCCATGAAGTGGGCATTTGAAGAGTGGAGACATTGGCTGGAGGGAGCCAAACATCAGGTGGTGGTCCTTACGGACCATAAGAATCTGGTCTATCTGGAATCTGCCAAGCGACTCAATCCTAGACAGGCCAGGTGGGCCTTGTTTTTCACACGTTTTAATTTTGTGGTTTCCTTTCTTCCTGGCACTAAGAATGTTAAGGCGGATGCCCTCTCGAGGAGTTTCCTTGCGGACTCTCCTGAGCTATCTGATCCCTCTGTTATTTTGAAGGAGGGTGTAGTTCTTTCCGCCATCTCGCCCAATTTGAGACTTGCTCTGGAGGGGTGTCAGGAGGATAGGCCCGAGCTCTGCCCTGTTGGAAAATTGTTTGTCCCGGACCAATGGAAAAAGAGTGTGATGTCTGAGATTCATTGTTCCGCATTGGCTGGGCATCCCGGAATTTTTGGTACCAGAGACTTGGTTAGTCGGTCCTTTTGGTGGCCTACCTTGTCTCGCGATGTCAGGGAATTTGTGCAGTCCTGCGGGACTTGCTCTCGCTCCAAGCCTTGCTCTCGCTCTAGTGGTTTGTTGATGCCATTGCCTGTGCCCAAGAGACCATGGACCCATATCTCTATGGATTTCATTTCCGATCTTCCTGTTTCTCAGAGAATGACCACCATCTGGGTAATTTGTGATAGGTTTTCCAAAATGATACATCTTGTGCCATTACCTAAGTTGCCTTCCTCCTCTGAATTGGTGCCGTTGTTCCTTCAGCACGTGGTTCGTTTACACGGCATTCCTGAGAACATTGTGTCTGACAGAGGAGTCCAGTTTGTTTCCAGATTTTGGAGGACTTTTTGTTCTAAACTGGGTGTTCAATTGTCTTTCTCCTCGGCATTTCATCCTCAGACCAATGGTCAAACTGAGAGAACAAACCAGACATTGGAGACTTATCTAAGATGCTTTGTGTCTGCTGATCAGGATGACTGGGTCTCTTTTTTGCCTTTGGCTGAGTTTGCTCTTAATAATAGGGCTAGCTCTGCCACTTTGATGTCTCCGTTTTTCTGTAATTCTGGGTTTCACCCTGGATTTTCTTCAGGACAGACGGAGGCTTCTGTCTGTCCAGGTGTTGACTCTGTTGTTGAGCGTATGCAGCAGATTTGGGACCAGGTAGTGGAGAGGTTGTCCTTCTCTCAGGAGAAGGCCCAGCGGTTTGCTAACCGGCATAGGACTGATGGTCCTCGGTTTAGAGTGGGGGACTTGGTCTGGTTGTCCTCAAAGAATATTCCTATGAGAGTAGCATCTCCTAAATTTAAGCCTAGGTTCATTGGACCTTATAAGATCATGGAGATTATTAATCCTGTTTCTTTTCGTTTGCTTCTTCCAGGGACATTTAAGATCCATAACGTGTTCCACAAGTCCTTGTTGAAGAGGTTTGTTGAGCCAGTGGTTCCTGCTGCTGTGCCTCCTGACCCTGTTTTGGTTGAGGGCAATCTGGAGTATGTGGTTGAGAAAATATTGGATTCTCGTTTTTCTAGACGAAGACTCCAGTATTTGGTTAAATGGAGAGGTTATGGTCAGGAAGATAATTCTTGGGTGTTTGCTTCGGACATCCATGCTAGGAGACTTATCCGTGCGTATCATAGAACTCATCCTGACCGACCTGGTTGCTCAAATGAGGGTTCGGTGACCCCTCCTCAAGGGGGGGGTACTGTTGTGAATGGGTTTGAGATGAGTTCTGAGCAGAGCCTCCCTCTGGTGGTTACAAGCGGTACTAGTGAGGATTGTGAAGACTGGGAATCAGGTGTTACTGATTGGTCTTATTTAAGGGAATCATTTTCCCATCAGGGTTGCCGGTGATCAATTGTTCTGGTCTGAATCCTTCTTTCCAGTTTCCCTTGTAGCCTGCTGTGTCGTGTCTGCATCTCCTGCTATCAGATAAGACAATTTCTTATTTTGTGTTTTTGCTATATTTTTGCATTTTGTCCTGCACTTCTGTGGGGGCCTTCTGGGTCCCCTCCGGGGGCTTTTGCCCTCTCAGTTTAGTCCAGCCACTGTGTTTTGTACTTTTGCTTTTTCCAGTTTTTTCAGTGGCTGCTGTTTTTGTTACACCAGAGAACTAATTTAGGTGGTAGAGGTCGTGTGATCTCAGGTGATTTTGAAATTAGTAGAGTTGGTGTTTTTTCAGGGTTTTCTGGGATTGCAGTAAGTACCCTTCCTGTCCTTTTCTATTTAGATAGTTTGGGCCCCAGCGTTTGCTCATACTATTTTCTTTCTGTGTCAGTATTTCCTCTTGTCTAACCGCCATTACATGTTTGGGGGCTTTCTATTATCTTTGGGGTTCTGCTCCGGGGCAGATAGCTTTCCTATTTCTATCTTTAGGTGTAGTTAGTTTCTCAGGCTGTGACGAGGCGTCTAGGACCAACGTAGGAACGCTCCACGGCTGCCTCTAGTTGCGGTGGTTAGTCAGGGTACTGCAATCTCATAGATTCCAACTGCTCTGGTGTATTTCCTTTTTTGCCTGCACTCCTCAGCTACGGTAACATAACAGTACACGGTAGTGTGTGAGGAGCGTACAGCTCTATACGGTGTGGGAAAAAATGAACGCTCGGTAACTGTGCAGAAAAAAAGAATAAAAGTATTACTGCTGTGTAAAAAGCAGTCTGCACAGCAGTGTACACACAGTAATACAGCTAGCAGGCAGCCTAATAGCCAGCTCTGCTGCTGCACACAAGAAAATGCTCCCCTGTCACTGGCAGGCAGCCTAATAACCAGCGCTGCTGCACAAAACAAAATCCTCCCTTGTCACTGCACACTAACTGTACAGCACAATTGCTATCAGCACAAGCACAGAATAACTTTTCTTTCCTGCCTAACTCTCCCTACTGAGAAACAGCGGCAGCAACCTCTCCCTACGCTAAGATCAGCAGAAGTAAAATGGAGGTTGGCGATCAGGGCTTTTATAGCCACTGTGACGCCACACAAAGCAAGCCAATCACTGCAATGCCCTTCTCTAAGATGCTGGTGGACGCTGCCTATGTCATCTCGTTGCCCACAGTGTACGTCCTTGTTCATTGGCTGAGAAAAGGCGTCTGCAAGCATTATGGGAAAACCGACTTTGGCGCTCGGGTCAACGACCGCATGGCCGACTTCAAGCTATGGTCAGGTTTCGCTCAGCAAAACTCGACTTTAGCGAAAGTCGTCGACTTATGAATCTGACCGACCTGTTTCGCTCAACTCTAATTTTCATAGTTTTTTAAGATGTTATACTAATAAAAATAAAAGTTTTTATAAATATGCTCCGTTTCACTTCCAATTTATGCCATAGTGAAACTATGCACTTGGTTTGCCTCTGTTGAAATTCAGATCTTTCTATCTCTTTATTGTCCTGTATAGTTTTTTTCATAAGATGCTTCCATGTTCTGCAGCGAAAACCTGTAATATTGAAGGCAGAAACCCTAATAGTGAGCCTCAGAGGTCACTATTAATATAAGGCAGTTTCATCTGCCAGAAAGACTCGGTCTATTGTTTTCCCAGTATAATGTACTATATACAAATATAGCTGTAGATGTCAGTGCATTATAGGCAAAAAAAAAAGGCTGAAAAGTTAAAGGTTTTCTACTTTAATTATACTGATGATCAGCTTTAACCCCTTCATGACCCAGCCTATTTTGACCTTAAAGACCTTGCCATTTTTTGCAATTCTGACCAGTGTCCCTTTATGAGGTAATAACTCAGGAACGCTTCAACGGATCCTAGCGATTCTGAGATTGTTTTTTCGTGACATATTGGGCTTCATGTTAGTGGTAAATTTAGGTCGATATTTTTTGCGTTTATTTGTGAAAAAAATGGAAATTTGGCGAAAATTTTGAAAATTTTGCAATTTTCAAATTTTTAATTTTTATTCTGTTACACCAGAGAGTTATGTGACACAAAATAGTTAATAAATATAATTTACCACATGTCTACTTTACATCAGCACAATTTTGGGAACAAAATTTTTTTTGTTACGAAGTTATAAGGGTTAAAAGTTGACCAGCGATTTCTCATTTTTACAGCAAAATTTACAAAACCATTTTTTTTAGGGACCACCTCACATTTGAAGTCACTTTGAGGGGTCTATATGGCAGAAAATACCCAAAAGTGACACCTTTATAAAAACTGCACCCCTCAAGCTACTCAAAACTACATTCAAGAAGATTATTAACCCTTCAGGTGCTTCACAGGAACTAAAGCAACGTGGAAGGAAAAAATGGACATTTTAATTTTTCCAACAAAATTTTCTTTTAGCATCAATTTTTTCATTTTTACATGGGCAACAGGATAAAATGGATCCTAAAATTTGTTGTGCAATTTCTCCTGAGTACACAGATACCTCATATGTGGTCATAAACCACTGTTTGGGCGCACGGCAAGGCTCAGAAGGGAAGGAGCGCCATTTGACTTTTTGAATGGAAAATATGCTGGAATATTTAGCGGTTGCTATGTCGCATTTGGAGAGTTCCTGTGTGCCTAAACATTGGAACTCCCCCACAAGTTACCCCATTTTGGAAACTAGACCCCCTAAGGAACTTATCTAGATGCATAGTGATCACTTTGAACCCCCAGGTGCTTCACAAATTGATCTGTAAAAAAAAGAAAGTACTTTTTTTTCACAAAAATTTTCTTTTAGCCTCAGTTTTTACATTTTCACATGGGCAACAGTATAAATTGGATCCTAAAATTTGTTGGGCAATTTCTCCTGAGTACACAGATACCTCATATGTGGTCATAAAGCACTGTTTGGGCGCACGGCAGGGCTCAGAAGGGAAGGAGCGCCATTTGACTTTTTGAATGGAAAATATGCTGGAATATTTAGCGGTTGCCATGTCGCATTTGGAGAGTCCCTGTGTGCCTAAACATTGGAGCTCCCCCACAAGTGACCCCATTTTGGAAACTAGACCCCTAAGGAACTTTATCTAGATGCATAGTGAGCACTTTGAACCCCCAGGTGCTTCACAAATTGATCCGTAAAAAAAAGAAAGTACTTTTTTTTCACAAAAATTTTCTTTTAGCTCAGTTTTTTCATTTTCACATGGGCAACAGTATAAATTGGATCCTAAAATTTGTTGGGCAATTTCTCCTGAGTACACAGATACCTCATATGTGGTCATAAAGCACTGTTTGGGCGCACGGCAGGGCTCAGAAGGGAAGGAGCGCCATTTGACTTTTTGAATGGAAAATATGCTGGAATATTTAGCTGTTGCCATGTTGCATTTGGAGAGTCCCTGTGTGCCTAAACATTGGAGCTCCCCCACAAGTTACCCCATTTTGGAAACTAGACCCCCTAAGGAACTTATCTAGATGCATAGTGAGCACTTTGAACCCCCAGGTGCTTCACAAATTGATCCGTAAAAAAAAGAAAGTACTTTTTTTTCACAAAAATTTTCTTTTAGCCTCAGTTTTTTTCATTTTCACATAGGCAACAGTATAAATTTTATCCTAAAATTTGTTGGGCAATTTCTGCTGAGTACACAGATACCTCTTATGTGGTCATAAACCACTGTTTGGGCGCACAGCAGGGTTCAGAAGGGAAGGAGCGCCATTTGACTTTTTGAATGGAAAATATGCTGGAATATTTAGCGGTTGCCATGTCGCATTTGGAGAGTTCCTGTGTGCCTAAACATTGGAGTTCCCCCACAAGTGACCCCATTTTGGAAACTAGACCCCCAAAGAACTTATCTAGATGCATAGTGAGCACTTTGAACCCCTAGGTGCTTCACAGAAGTTTATAACGCAGAGCCGTAAAAATAAAAAATCATTTTTTTTTCTCAAAAAGTGATTTTTTTAGCCCACTATTTTTTATTTTCACAATGGTTACAGGAGAAATTGGACCCCAAAAGTTGTTGTCCAGTTTGTCCTGAGTATGCTAGTACCCCATATGTGGGGGGGAACCACTGTTTGGGCACACATCAGGGCTCGGAAGGGATGTAGTGAGGCTTTGAAATGCCGACTTGATGGAATGGTCTGTGGGCATCTTGTTACGTTTGCAGAGCCCCTGATGTGCCTAAACAGTAGAAACTCCCCACAAGTGACCCCATTTTGGAAACTAGACCCCGCAGAAAACTTATCTAGATGTGTGGTGAGCACTTTGAACCCCCAAGGGATACACAGAAGTTTATAACGCCCGGGCATGAAAATAAAAAAATCATATTTTTTCCACAATCCGGATCTTTTAGTCCCCAATTTTTTTATTTTCCCAAGGGTAACATGAGAAATTAGACCCCAAAAGTTGTTGTCCAATTTGTCCTGAGTATGCTGCTACCCCATATGTGGGAGAAAACTACTGTATGGGCACACGTCGGGGCTCGGATGGGAAGTAGTGATGTTTTGAAATGCCCACTTGATGGAATGGTCTTCGGGCGTCATGTTACGTTTGCAGAGTCCCTGATGTGCCTAAACAGTAGAAACTCCCCACAAGTGACCCCATTTTGGAAACTAGATCCCCCAAGGAACTCCTATAGATGTGTGGTAAGCACTTTGAATCTCCAAGTCCTTCACAGAAGTTTATAACGCAGAGCCGTGAAAATATAAAATCATTTTTTTTCCACAAAAATAATTTTTTAGTCCCCAATTTTTTTTTCCCAATGTTAACAGGAGAAATTAGAACGCCAAAAGTTGTTGTGCAATTTTTCCCGAGTACGCTGATACCCCATATGTGGGGATAAACCACTGTTTGGGCATATGTCAGGGCTTGGAATAAAGGGAGCACTGTTTGACTTTTTGAACGCAAAATTTTCAGGAATCAATGGTGGCGCCATGTCGCGTATGGAGACCCCCTGATGTGCCTAAATAGTGGAAACCCTCAATTCTAACTCCAACCCTAACCCCAACACACCCCTAACCCAACCCTAACCCCTACACACACCTAATCCTAATACAAACCCTAACCATAACCCTAACCCCAACATACCCCTAACCCTAATCCCAACTCTAACCATAAACCTAACCACAAGCCTAACCCAAATTCCAACCCTAACCCAAATTCCAACCCTAACCCTAATTCTAACCTTAACCCTAATTCTAACCCTAATGCTAACCCTAGTTCTAACCCTAAGGCTGGGTTCATATTGCGTTTTACCAGTCCGTTCAACATGTAGCGTTGACCGGCTGGTAACGGTATAGCATAACGCGATCGCGTTATGCTATACCCGCTACCGCAGATGAATCAGCAGATGATTCATCTGTGCTAGCGGTGAGGGAGCCCAGACGCTGCAGCCCGTGTCCGAGGCTCCGTCACTGAATGACGGCACGTCGCGAACGCATGCCGCTTTACGGCATGCGTTGCGATGCGCACACAAATGGGGCGAATGGCAGCGTTAACGAACTGCGTTACACCGCGGTGAAACGCAGTCCATCTAACGGACTGCCATAATGCAATATGAACCCAGCCTAATTCTAACCCTGAGGCCCCGTGCACACGTTGCGGATTCACTTGCGGAATTTTCTTAAATCCGCAGGTAAAATGACCTGCGTTTTACCTGCGAATTTAGCGTGGATTTGCTGCGGTTTTTCCCTGTGGTTTTACACCTATAATGGAATAGGTTGTAAAACCGCTGCGGAATCCGCACAAAGTATTGACATGCTGCGGATTTAAAACCGCAGCAAATCCGCATGTGCACAGCGGTTTTTTTAACCATTCATTTGCATTGTACTGTACATGGTTTCTGGATCTGCTGTGGATCCGCAGCGCCAAATGCGCCGCGGATCCGCAGCAAAATCAGCCGCGGATCCGCAGCAAAATCAGCCGCGGATCCGCAGCAAAATCCGCCGCGGATCCGCAGCAAAATCCGCCGCGGATCAGCAGCAAAATCCGCCGCGGATCCGCAGCAAAATCAGCCGCGGATCCGCAGCAAAATCAGCCGCGGATCCGCAGCAAAATCAGCCGCGGATCCGCAGCAAAATCCGCCGCGGATCCGCAGCAAAATCCGCCGCGGATCCCCAGCAAAATCCGCCGCGGATCCCCAGCAAAATCCGCCGCGGACCCCCAGCAAAATCCGCCGCGGACCCCCAGCAAAATCCGCCGCGGATCCCCAGTAAAATCCGCCGCGGATCCCCAGCAAAATCCGCCGCGGATCCCCAGTAAAATCCGCCGCGGATCCCCAGCAAAATCCGCCGCGGATCCCCAGTAAAATCCGCCGCGGACCCCCAGCAAAATCCGCCGCGGACCCCCAGCAAAATCCGCCACCGACCCGCAGCAAAATCCGCCGTGGATCCGCAGCAAAATCCGCCGCGGATCCGCAGCAAAATCCGCCGCGGATCCCCAGTAAAATCCGCCGCGGATCCCCAGCAAAATCCGCCGCGGATCCGCAGCAAAATCCACCGGGACCCGCAGCAAAATCCGCCGCGGATCCGCAGCAAAATCCGCCGCGGATCCCCAGCAAAATCCGCCGCGGACCCCCAGCAAAATCCGCCGCGGATCCGCAGCAAAATCCGCCGCGGATCCGCAGCAAAATCCGCCGCGGATCCCTAGCAAAATCCCGCGCGGATCCCCAGCAAAATCCGCCGCGGATCCCCAGCAAAATCCGCCGCGGATCCGCAGCAAAATCCGCCGCGGATCCGCAGCAAAATCCGCCGCGGATCCGCAGCAAAATCCGCCCCGGATCCGCAGCAAAATCAGCCGCGGATCCGCAGCAAAATCCGCCGCGGATCCGCAGCAAAAATCCGCCGCGGATCCGCAGCAAAATCAGCTGCGGATCAGCAGCAAAATCTGCTAGGAAAAAAAAAAAAAATCTTTATTTTTTTATTTGTCCCTACCTATGATAAAGGGGGGTTCATTTACTTTTTTTTATTTTGATCACTGTGACAGTTTATCACAGTGATCAAAACAAATTTTTGGATACTGGAGGGCGCACTGCGCATGCGCCCGCCATTTTCCAAGATGGCGGCGCCCATGAAGAATCCCGGGCAGCCGCCGGGACGGATCCAGGGACATCGGTGGACCGGGAGAGGTGAGTAGGGGGGGTCGGGAGGTGAGGGGGGAACGGAAGAAGTGGGGCAGCGGATCGCAGGAGCAGGGGAGCAGATAGTGACGGCGGTGACCGATCACCGCCATCTTTCGATGGCGGCGGCCGATCACCGCCGTGACTCAATGCGGGGGGGTCAGATCGCGGTGTCCAGCCATGGCAGATGCTATTGCAGCATCGGCCATGGCTGGATTGTAATATTTCACCAGTTTCATGGTGAAATATTACAAATCGCTCTGATTGGCTGTTTCACTTTTAACAGTCAATAAGAGCGATCGTAGCCACGTGGGGGTTAAGCCAACCCCCCATGGTGATGCAGTAAGGGTCCTGTTACTGCGGGTCGGGTGACCTTTCAGTGACCCCGGTCTCCCGGCCCGCAGGAACATGATTTATAGCATGACGCCAACGTTGGCGTCATGGGTCGGGATGGCACGGGTTTTCATGACGCCAACGTTGGCGTCATGGGTCGGGAAGGGTTAATAACCTCTGGCAGATGTAAATAGTACAAAGAGAAATACTACTCCATCACATTGTTTAGTGGCCATTGCTTGATACTAAAGATCAACTATTATTCAAAGAATTGCAGTAACCAACAGTGGACATTAAAACGTGTGACAGAGCGGAAGTGTTACTCTATTTACTTCCGACCACTGCCGAACATTATAACAGCAGGGTCAATACTATGAATAGGTCATCAATATCAATGCAGTGAAAAACTTGACCAAGGTTAAGACATTAATTAAACCTGTAAGGATTATGGATTGTTCACCATCACCATTAGGAAAGCCCAGGGGATGCAAATTTCCCATCTTTATAAAAATCCAGCCTCTACTAACCTTGTTTCCAAAAAACAGCAACCATGGTTCATCTAAGCAGCTACCTAGCATTCTGAAAATGAAAATGGTGGAGGCCAACAAAGCAGGAAAAGGTTATAAGTAGATAGCAAAGCATTTTAAAGTTGTCCTTTCCTCAGTTCGAAATGTAATTAAAAAATGACAGTTTAACAGGAATAGTGGAGGTCAAGATAAGGAAGACCAAGCAAAATCTTAGTGACAGCTGCCCGCAGGATTGCTAGAGAGGCAAATCAGATCCCTGCATGAGTGCAAAAGACCTTCAGAAAGATTTATCATATTCTGGAGCTGTGGTACATTGTTCTACTGTTCAGAGACACCTGCGCACATATGACCTTCATGGAAGAGTCATCAGAAAAAACCTCTCCTGCCTCCTCACCATAAAATTTAGCATTAGAAGTATGCCAAGAACCTCTAAACAAGCCTCATGCATTTTGAAAACAAGTCTGTATACCGATGAAATTAAAAAAAACTATGTGACCAGAAAGATCAAAGGTATATGTATAGAAAAGAACTAAAACATGTTTAAACACTATTGCGAATTATGAACAGTTACAGAAATTGTACTCCAAAATTTGGTCCTTATTCAGTGACAACTCTTTTTTGCCTGTCTCTTGTATTCCTGCATCGGATCATCTCTTACAATTGTCCAACAGTCATCTGCAAGCATTGATGGATTCCTTTTTCCTTAATATCTTTCCTCCATAGTCTCAAAATTCTTGATGGAATCTCTCACCATGCTTGTCTCTCACTGCTCCGCAATTTGGTGAAAAAGAAGTCTGGATGCGAATATAAGAAATTAATATTTAAAGACATGTTACAGTCAAGATCCTTATATATTTTGAGATTTTCCACCAACTCTTCATAGTTATCTGCTTTTCAGTTTCCTAAAAAATTAGATACCAGTAATGCGAAAGCCACCCATGCAGCCTTTACCTTGTCCAGCAACAAATGGAGAAACTCCTCATCTTGAAAGAAGCTTATGAATATGAGGTCCAAAAAAGATTCCTTCCTTTAACTTTCCTTCACTCAACCTTGTAATTTATCAATGAGATGCTTCAGTTCTTTTGCAGTTTGGTCCATTGCCTTTACAAAGTTCTTGATTATGCCAAACTTGATATGCAATAGTGGTAACAAAATCTTATTGAGTCAACAAGTGCTAGATGCAGGACATTTTTACTCCTGGCTGAAGTGAATTCGGAGAGGCCAGTCTCTTTTATTGCAGTGATATTCTCTTGCACGACATCCCACTCACACAGAAAGCAGAAATACTTTGTGTTTCCACCCTGGAAAACCAACTAAGAGGGCAACCACCTTTAAGTCACCACAGAGGGTCCACAAGTGTTGTCGTAATTCAGGCACCTCAACAGCTGTTTCAGTTGTCATAGGTTTATTTCAAGTGGACTGCATAACCAACTGGAATTGGCAACCTTCAAACACAAGTAACTGGAGCAGTTTTGCTCTTGAGGAATGGGCCAAAATAACCTGTCGAGAGCTGCAGAGTCTCATTGACAATTACAGGAATCGTTTGATTGCCTCAAAAGGTTGTGCAACAAAATATTAAGTTAAGGGTACCATCATTTCTGTCCAGGCCTATTTCATTAGTTTTATTTTTTATTTTTAAATTCTGGGAAGCATGGTTGAAAAAACAATGTCTGAATTTCATTGTTCATTTACTAGATTTTTAATTTATTATTACTTTTGTCAGATTCAAGTTATTTCTGTCACCATTGTGGGTTTTTCTGTCATTAAAAAGAGGGGTACAACAATTTTGACGACATGTGTAGATTGCCTCTTCCCATGCAACCACTGGGTAAGATGTGATGCACTTCTATGCAGCAGACTGTATGTGTGGAGCCCAACTCTTGTCCTGATCTCCTATTCTGCAGTCAAAATACAGGTTGTAGGCTTTCCATATCAATTTAGTCAAGTTTGCCTTTGTGAAGCAAAAGTGACTTCTCCACATATGTATCAAAAACTTTACACTTGTTAATGCAAGGACGAGGCATACATGAAAAACCATATAGAAACATGTGAATATGCTAAGAACCTAAACTAAGAAATCCTAAGACTGAATACCTTACACAAAGTGCATTTATAAAGTAGGGGATGCAACTGTAATTAGGATTAAATTCATCAGGCTGAGTTTGGCCTTTTTGATAGATCACCCTAAGGGTATGTTTCCACGATCCAGAATTCTTCAGTAATTGCTGCGTGTTTGACGCTGTGCGCTGGCGCAGCGTCAACACGCAGCGTCCAGATGTTACAGCACAGAGGAGGGGATTTCAAGAAATCCCGTCTCCACTATGCTTAAAAACACGCAGGCGGAAGACCTGCGTTAACGGACATGCGGCGCGCTTTTTAGACCGCAGCATGTCCTATTCCCTTGCGGCGACGCTGCGGCGACGCAAGGGAAATAACACAGGGCTGTGTAGCCCTGCGGTCAATTCCGCATGTGTTCCGTGAACACATCCGGAATGACCGCGCGTTCACAAGGGGCGGGGCTTTTGGCGGAGCGGACTTTCCGCTCCGTCCAGAGCGCTGTGGTTCCGAATCGTGGAACCACAGCCTAAGATGACAGAATTACTGAAGGCTCAATAGACTACTGTAAATAGATGATGTAATAGACTTGCTGCTAAATGCAGTAATGATGATGAAAATAATAAAGACACAAATTTTTCTATAAGCCTGCATGAAAGGTGTCATAAGTAATTACAACCTCCTCAGGATTTTGGGAAAATTTGAGCCAATCACCAAATTTAAGCATCATGTTCATTATCAGCAACACAAAATTAGTTAAAATCAACGGTTTTTAACGCTAAATCAATTTGGCTGTAGAACAGTGATATCTAATTTTTAATACGTAAAAATGAAAAATTAAAAGAAAAAAAATTTGAACATAAAAACATAATTTAAAATTTATGTCACTTTCTGATGACAAATTCTCTAAAACGAATCTGTCAGCAGGTTTTTGCTACCTCATCTGAGAGCAGTCTGATGTAGAGAAAGAGACCATGAATCCAACAATGAATTACTTATATTACTTTTTGCGGCCGTTCTGACACAGCCAGAGTTTTTAGATTTAGCATGGAGCAGAGCTGAGAAAGATAGCACCACCCACACCAAGCTCTCTGTGTCCATAAACTATAGACAGTCAGGTGCTTATCAGAGAAGGGGGCTGAGTGGAATGAGTGCCTGCATGCCAACTAGTCACAGCAATGATAATGTCCTAGTGATAAAACCTTCAGTGACATAAAAAAGCAACACAGCTTAATAATGGCACATTGTTGAAATCTGTGCTTTAAACCCCTACCTGAAAGCGACATATTTTCTTTAATATATGTTCACACATGGTGTTTTTTTTGGGAGAAAATTAATTAATTATATTATATTAATTTTCAGCTAGTGTCAAGAGAATAAAGCCATAATTAAAACAGGTTAGTTTGCACAAATTTGGCTAGTAGGTACAATATGTATTTATTTTCTCCAGACCCCAAAGCATAATAATAAATTGCTGAGTTTGGAAAAAAAATAATACTTTGCTGTTCACCTGTCCCACTGCCATCCAGTCCTCTGGGCCCCTTGTTTCTTTATTCCCCATGCTGATATATTTTTTCTCCATCTTCAATCTATACCAGTGCTTCCATTGCCGAGTAGTCCAATTCATCAAGATGCACATCATAACACCAGAGAGCTATTAGGTGATGGAAAATGACATGTGGCCATTTTTCTGAATTGCCACAAAATACCCAGAAAAAATGTAGATTCAAGGGAATCTTATAAAAAAAAAATAGAGGCAAATTCTAAAAGCCTGAAACTGATGTGCTCATTCTATTTGAGAGAGATCTGAATAATTCAATATTCTGTTTAATCCCTATATTATGTGTCACGATTCTGGGTTTTTGGGTGTCCCAGGACTAGGAGCTCCTTCCCTATCCCTAACATTAGGGGCACCCTAGCTTGCCCTGTTCCCCGTATTACTGCTGATGGTGAAGATGCTGGGTACCCTTCCCTCACCCAGGAAGAGAGGAGTAGTAGTGTACTGAATACACCAACCAACTAACAAGGTAATACGAACAGGGATAAAGGAAAATACCAATCATACAAATATACACACATAAACAACAGAGGAAAACACCGAGAAGTGGATGATTGGTTTTAAAAAGTAGAAAAATCAAGGGAATTATCACACACTCAAAACCCTAGCAAGATCAGAGATAAATCCACTAACTGCCTACTCTAATAACAAACCAACAACCTCCTCCATGTAGCAAAAGTTATCTCTGGCAATGAGTGCTAGCCAGGGCCCAGATTATTTTAGGAGACAGGAGTGGCCAACAGTGCAAAGCTGAGAGCCTTAATGCAGGAAAGCTTTCAGGAGCTCTCAACTGATGCAATTAACCCCTGCACTGCTAAAAGAAAAAATTTCATCGTTTAATATGAAGGTGCAGTGTTTAATCAGTGCAGGAGTAGGAGAAATCAGATGCTGTGATCTTCTGGATCTCCTTTGTCACGGTAAACCTGTGACATTTTGCATCTCCTCCCTCTGACCGGGCACTAGGCATAACCCAGTGCACAGGTTTACTACAAATGGGATTACAAGTCTCTCAGGATACGAAAGACCAGACAAAAGGGAAATTTTAACAAATGTATTTCTTTGGCCCACAGTGTGGAAATTTGGCACATCGTGCTAGGCATTTAGACTGGTTTTCTCCGATAAGTCTCCCTTTTTTTTTACTTTGCATCAATATTTTGATCTAAAAACAGTGACTGCTTTACTAATTTTATAAAGAAACTCGGGACTCCCAAATTAAATTGCTGGGTGAAGAATTTAATAGAGTCCCATGCAGAATAGAATTTAGATTCAAAATTCAAAGAAGCTTTATTGGCAGGACTAAATACACATTAGTTTGCCAAAGCAATGTACAAAAGGGAATGGGATAGGGACTGTAGGGATGTTGGGTAGGGGCAGATCTAAGGGTGGGGGCTATGGGAAACCAGGCATAGGGAGGGGGGTGGGGCAGATCCTGGGTGGGCTATAGAAGTCCATGCATATCATAGTTCTCTTTCTCGCAGTCTATACATTCGCTCACATACCGCGCTGCTATCTCCGGCTCTCTCTTCTTCCCCAGGGATATGTTTTCTCTTTCCCCTTCATGGGGATGAAAAAAGGGAAGAATGTGAGAGCTCCCTGA